>JAMKFB010000206.1:0-42500 GCA_036247105.1 Cirrhinus mrigala
TTTATCTATATAACCTAGGCCCAGCCCTAGCCTAAGTGTCGATTTTCGCCTATAGCGGGGATTCCTAAAAGTTTAGCATGTAAAATCACAGCTGACCACTACCTACCTAGCCCTTGCACACCCACACTTCGCCTTTAACCTACCATTCGTAGCCCGCTAGCGCCCCACCTCAACCTAACCCTGTACGGACTAAGTCCCAACCTACCCGCGCCCACCCACTAGAACCCACACCTACCACACCCACACAACCTACCCACCCCACACCAAAAACACCCTAAGCAAATAGAAGTGACCTGGTCACACCCACCCGACTGCCTTCCTCTACCAACCCATATTCTCGCCCGCCTGATGGGGGCGATATAGAATGCGACCAAACCAGCTGCAATCCACTGGAGGGCTGGAACCCCACGAAGTACACGACCGAGTTTCAGCTCTCTAGCACACATGCCGGTCAACCCAAGATGTGAGGAGGCGATCGCGCTACTCGTATAGCTCGCTCCTGCCTGGCGGGAGGCGCTGTTGAGAAACCCAAACCGTGACTCGCAAATCGACTGGAGGCCCCCCCAAAATACTATAGACACCAAATTTCTAGCTCGTCGAGCACCCATGGGCCCATCACCAGAATGATCGCGGGTGCGATCACTTCCTAGTCACATTACCGCCCCCCTGCGCATCTAGGATCCAGGGTGGCGCACTAGAGAAACCAAACCAAGTGCATTCAGACCTCAAGCGTCCTCTAATTAGGTAGATCGGGCATTTCCGACCAACTTTCAGTCTCTGGAGCACTACCCATCACCAAGACTGATTTGAGGGCGGGGCCGGCGTTATCACTTTTGGGGCCAGGGATCAATTTCGTTTTTATTCATATCATAACTAGCCCCCGAGCCCCTAGACCCGATGTAGTTGCAGTGTGATTTTGACGCCTAAGGTTCCTAAAGTTTAGACAGAAAATCACACATCGACCCTACCATACCTAGCCCTGCACCAACACTCTCGCCCCTAATACCTATCCATCTCGGGCATAGCCCTACGAGAACCTCCAAACCGCTAACCCAGTGGCACGAACCGACTATAGTCCCCACACCCCACGCCGCTACCACCCAACAATGCCCACACCATACCTACACCCACACCGCTCACTACCACCCCACCCAAAACACTAGCCAAATAGAACTGGACCGCCACCCACCGACGCCTCTCCTCAACCCATATCCTCGCCGCGACATGGGGGGCGCTATTTATTAGAGCGAGTCCAAACTCAGCTGCCACAGTCCACCATAGGCGGGCGCTGAACCCTCGAGTATCACAGACCGAGTCTTCAGTCTCTAGCACCCATGGTATCACCTGATCGTTGTGGGCGGCTGATCGCTACCGTTAGCTCGCCGCTCCTAGGGGTCGACGCTTAGAGAACCAAACTGTGCTGCAATCGCACCATGGGGCCCCCCCAACCTACTATAGACACCATAAATTTCAGCTCTCTAGCACCCATGGATACACCAGATGCTTCTATGCGCGGGCGATCCACCACATGGGGTCACTACCGCCATCTCGATCAGGTGGCAGGCTCTTAGAGTAAACGCAAACCAAGCTGCATTCTTTGATCAGCGTACCTACTCAATTAGTAGAATCTGGACCCCAATTTCAGCTCTCCTCAGGACACTACCCCATCAATAAGATATGGGGGGGGCATGATCACTTGACCCACCCTTACAGGTAACAAGGTGAGGAATCAATCTTCGTTTTTCTATCTATATTAACCTGAGCCCTAGCCCTAAGCCTCCTAAGTTGTGATTTTCCGACTACTCAAGGCGTTCCATATGTTTAGCTAGAAAATCATCACTGTACCTCTAACCTTCCCTTAGCCACGGTAGACTGCACCAACACTTCAGCCTAAAACTACCATTCGATAGCCTAGGCACCTGCAACCCTTAACCCCGTCGGACGACTAAGTCCCATCCCACCCGCCCCACCACACGCACGCCACACCTACACCACCCACAACCTACCCCCCCACTCCACCATCCTCCTACCCTCTCCGTACCCCCCAAATAACACGCTAAGCATAATCAGAATCTCGAGACTCTGCCATACCCAGCCACCCGACGCCTCTCCCAACCCATATCTCCGCCCCGGCCCTGGTGGCCGCGCAATAGAGCCCGACCAAAACCAGCCTGCAATCCATCCACTCGGGGGAATCGCCGCGACCCCACGAGTACACAGACTCGAGTCCTTCAGCTCTCCTCCTAGCACCCTAATGATCACCAGATTGTGGGGGCGGCGAATCGCCTCACCGTGAAGCTCGCACTCCTGGGTGAGCACCGCATATGCCTAGATGGAAAACCAACAACCGGTGCTTGCCAATCGCTAGGGGGCCCCCCCCAATTACTATAGACACCAATATTTCAGCTACCTCTAGCACCCATGGCAATCACCAAGAATATGGGGGGGGCCCGATCACCACTGGTCACTACCGCGCATCTTTTTTTTCTATCGGCCTCCATCGGAGTGGCGCGGTAGAGAAACCAAACCAAGTGCTATATTCGATTCGACTGCACCTCCAGCGTACCCTCTAATTAGTAGACTGGACCACAATTTCAGCTCTCTAGGGAGCCTTCCCTATCATACAAGATTATGCGGTGGGGGCGATGCCCTCTCGGCGGATCACTGTTGGTGAGAGGAGAGGGGGATCAATCTTCGTTTTTTATCTATATAACCTTAGCCCAACAGCCTAGCCCCTAAGTGCCTGATTTTCCGCTATAGGGTTCCAAAAAGTTTAGCAGAAAATCACACTGACCCCTACTCATACCTAGCCCCCTGCCACCAAACACTTCGCCTAAACCGTACCATTCGTAGCCCTAGGCCAACCTCAACCCTAACCCCGTTAACGACTAAGTCCCACACACCCGCCCCCACCCACACGTCCACCCACCTACCCCACCCCCAACCAACCCCACCCCCCCAAACCACACCTCACCAATACGCCTACTCCACCCCCCCCCTCCCCCCCACCCCCCCCCCCCATAATATATAAACTAACACTTTCCCCCCCCCCCCCCCCCCACCAACCCCAAAAAAAAAAAAAAATTTTTCCTTTTTTCACCCCCCCCCCCCCCCCCCACCCCCCCCCCCCATTGCTAAAAAAAAAAAAAAAAAAAAACAACCAACCAATACAAAATCATCAAATATCACAACACCCAACCCACCCCCCCCCCCCCCCCCCCCCCCCCCCCCCCCCCCCCTCCCCCCCCCACCCCCCCCCCCCCCCACCCCACCCCTTGAGTGTGTTTGGCCCCCCCCCCCCCCCCCCCCCCCCCCCCCCCCCCCCCCCCCCCGCTCGGGCGGAACCCACGAGTACACAAGACCGAGTTTCAGCCTCTCTAGCACCCATGGAATCACACAGATGTGGGCGGCGATCGCTACGTAGCTCGCCTCCTGAGTGGCGCTAGAGAAACCAAACCTGTGTGTTTGCATCGACACTGGGGGCCCCCCCAAATACTATAGACAACCAAATTTCAGCTCTCAGCACCCATGGATCACAGATATTGGGGGCGATCACCACTGCGTCACCTACCGCATCTCGGCTCCAGGTGGCGCTAGAGAAACCAAACCAACCAAGTGCATTCGACTCAGCAGTCCTCTAATTAGTAGATGGACCCCAATTTCAGCTTCTCTAGGACCTACCCATCACAAGATATGGGGGGGGTCGTGCCGATCACTCTTGGGGGGGGGATCAATCTTTCGTTTGTTATTCTATATAACCTAGCCCAGCCCTAGCCCTAAGTGTGATTTTCCGCTAAGGGTTCCAAAAGTTTAGCAGAAAATCACACTGACCCTACCTACCTAGCCCTGCACCAACACTTCGCCTAAACCTACCATTCGTAGCCCTAGGCACCTCAACCCTAACCCGTACGACTTAAGTCCCCACCACACCCGCCCACCCCACACGCCCCACATCCTACCCCACCCACACCACTACCCCACCCACACCAAAACACTAAGCAAATAGAACTGACCGCCACCCACCCGACGCCTCTCCCCAACCCATATCTCGCCGCCTGGGGGCGCTATAGAGCGACCAAACCAGCTGCAAATCCACTGGGGGCGGAACCCACGAGTACACAGACCGAGTTATTTCAGCCTCTCTAGCACCCATGGATCACCAGATGTGGCGGCGAATCGCTACCGTAGCTCGCCTCCTGGTGGCGCTAGAGAAACCAAACCGTGTGCAATCGACTGGGGCCTCACCCCCAAATACTATAGACACCATAATTTCAGCTCTCTAGCACCCATGGGCATTCACCAGAATTATGGGTGGGCGATCACCACTGGTCACTACCGCATCATCTCGGCTCCCCAGGTGGCGCTTAGAGAAACCAAACCAAGTGCATTCGGTACTCAGCGTACTCTCTAATTAGTAGATGGACCCAAATTTCAGCTCTCCTAGGACCTCAGCTCCCATCACAAGATATGGGGGGGGCAGATCACTTTGGGAGTGAGGGATCAATCTTCGTTTTTATCTATATAACCTGAGCCCAGTCCCTAGCCCTAAGTGCTGATTTTCCTGCTCATAAGGGTTCCAAAAGTTTAGCAGACAAATCACAACTGACCCTACCTACCTAGCCCTGCACCAACACTTCGCCTAATACCTACCATTCGTAGCCCTAGGCACCTCCAACCCGTAATCCAGTGCACGGACTATAGTCCCGAACCACCCGCCCACCCACACACGCCCCCACACCTACCCCACACCACTCCTACCCCACCCACACCAAAACACTAAGCAAATAGAACTGACCGCCACCCACCGACGCCTCTCCCAACCCATATCTCGCCGCTGGAGGGGCGCGCTATAGAGCGGAACCCAAGACCAGCTGCAATCCACTGGGGTCGGCGGAACCCACGAGTACACAGACGAGTTTCAGCTCTCTAGCACCCATGGATCACCAGGATCGTGGGCGGGCGATCGCTACCGTAGCTCGCCTCCTCAAGGTGGACGCTAGAGAAACCAAACCGTGTGGCCAATCGACTGGGGTCGCCCCCCCAAATACTATAGACACCAAATTTCAAGCTCTCTAGCACCCATGGATCACTCCTTGATATGGGGGCTGATCACCAACTGGGTTCACTACCGCATCTCGGGTCCAGGGTGGCCGCTAGAGGAAACCAAACCAAGACTGCTATTCCGTACTACAGACGTCCTGCGGTAATTTAGTTAGGATGGACCCAATTTCAGCTCTCATAGGACCCTACCCATCAACTAACGATATGGGGGGTGTGCGATCACTTTGGGGCGGGATTCAATCTCTCGTTTTGTATCTTATATATACCTAGACCTCCACGGCCCTAGCCCTAACGTGTGGATTTTCCGCTAATGGGTTTCCAATAACGGTTTAGCAGAAAATCACATCAGACCCTACACTACCTTAGACCTGCACTGACACCAACACTTCGCCTATAAACCTTCACCATTCGTAGCCCTAGGCCAACACAACCCTTAACGCCGATATCACGACGAAGTCCCACCCCACCCGCCGCCACACTCACGTCGCCCCACCTACACATACGCCCTACCACACACACCCAACCCCACCCACACCCATAAAACACTAAGCAAATCAGAACTGGCGCTCACGCCACCCAACCGACGCCTCTCTCCCAAAACCCATATCTCGCCGCCTGGGGGCGCTATAGAGTCGACCTTGGTGGGGGTGGAGACCAAACCAGTCTGGACAATTCCACTGGCGGGGCGGACACACCACGCAGTTATCACAGGACCGCAGGAGCTTTTCCGCTCCTCTAGCACCCAGGGGATTCACCAGCAATGGTGGGCGGCGATCGGCTACCGTCAGCTCGCCTCATTGCTCGGTGGCGGGCTAGAGTTAAACCAAACCGGTGAATTGCAATTCGACAGGGGCCCCCCCAAATACTATAGGGACCACCTAAAGTGTTCGTCCCTCTAGCCTAGCACCATGGGAATCAACCAGGATTATCGGGGTCAGCGGGCATCATCACACTGGTCACTAACAGCATCTCGGCTCCACGGTAGGGATCGCTTAGGAGAACACCAAAACCAAGCTGCATCTCGAGTTTCTCAGCGTCCTTCTAATTAGTAGCATGCGAACCCAAATTTCAGCCTCTCTTAGCAGAACCTTACCCATCACAACGAGGAGCTATATGGGGGAGGGCGGTCATAGCCGGCGCTCCACTTGGGGGGGATCAATCTTCGTTTTGGTATCTACAATAACCTAGCCCAGGCCCTAGCCACATAAGTGTGATTTTTCCGCTAAGCGGTTCCAAAAGTTTAGGCATGAAAATTCACACTCGAACCCTACCTACCCCATAGCCCCTGCACCAACACTGGTCTAGCCTCAAACCCTACCATTCGGATTGCCCTAGGCACCTCAACCCTAACCCGTCAACGACTAAGTCCCACCCACCCGCCCCACCCACACGCCCCACACCTACCCCACCCCACACACCTACCCCACCCACACCAAAACACTAAGCAAATAGAACTGACCGCCACCCACCCGACGCCTCTCCCAACCCATATCTCGCGCTCGCGGCTGGCGGGCGCTATAGAGCGGAACCAAACCAGCATGCAATCATCTGGGGGCGGAACCCACGAGTACACAGACCGAGTTCAGCTCTCTAGCACCCATGGCATCACCAGATGTGGGCGGCAGATCGCCTACCGTAGCTCGCCCTCCTGGTGGCGCGATAGAGAAACCAAACGTGTGCAATCGACTGGGGCCCCCCCCCAAATACTTATAGACACCAAATTTCAGCTCTCTAGCACCACCCATGGATCACCAGATCATGGAGGGCGATCACCACTGGTCACTACCGCACTATCTCGGCTCCAGGTGGCGCTAGAGAAACCAAACCAAGTGCATCTCGACTTCAGCGTCCTCTAATTAGTAGATGGACCCAATTATCAGCTCTCTAGGACCTACCCATCACAAGATATGGGGGGGGGCGCGATCACTTTGGGGGGGATCAATTCTTCGTTTTTTATCTATATAACCTAGCCCAGCCCTAGCCCTAAGTGTGATTTTCGCCCTAAGGGTTCCAAAAGTTTAGCAGAAAATCACACTGACGCCTACCTACCTTAGCCCTGCACCAACACTTCGCCTAAACCTACCATTCGTTAGCCCTAGGCCACCTCAACCCTAACCCGTGCCGACGACTAAGTCCCCACCCACCCGCTCCCACCCACACGCCCCACACCTAACCCACCCACACACCTACCCCACCCACACCAAAACACTAAGCCAAATAGAAACTGACCGCCACCCACCCGACGCCATCTCCCAACCCATATCTCTCGCCGCCCTCGGGGGCGCTATAGAGCGACCAAACCAGCTGCAATCCACTGGGGGGCGGAATCCACACGAGTACACAGACCGAAGTTTCAGCTCTCTAGCCACCCATGGATCACCAGATGGTGGGCGAGGCGATCGCTACCGTAGCTCGCCCCTCCTGGTGGCGCCTAGAGAGAAACCAAACCGTGTGCAATCGACTGGGGCCCCCCCAAATACTATAGACACCAAATTTCAGCTCTCTAGCACCCATGGATCACCAGATATGGGGGCGCGATCACCACTGGTCACTACCGCATCTCTGGCTCCAGGTGGCGCTAGAGGAAACACAAACCAAGTGCATTCGACTCTCAGCGTCCTCTAATTAGTAGATGGACCCAATTTCAGCTCTCTAGGACCTACCCATCACAAGATATTGGGGGGGGCGATCACTTTGGGGGGGGATCAATCTTCGTTTTGTATCTATATAACCTAGCCCAAGCCCTAGCCCCTAAGTGTGATTTTCCGCATAAGGGTTCCAAAAGTTTAGCAGAAAATCACACGTGACCCTACCTACCTAGCCCCTGCACCAACACTTCGCCTAAACCTACATATTCGTAGCCCTAGGCACCTCAACCCTAACCCGTAACGACTAAGTCCCACCCACCCGCCCCCCACCCACACGCCCCACACTACCCCACCCACAACACCTACCCCACCCACACCAAAACACTAAGCAAATAGAACTGACCGCCACCCACCCGACGCCTCTCCCAACCCATATCTCGCCGCCTGGGGGCGCTATAGAGCGACCAAACCAGCATGCCAATCCACTGGGGGCGGATACCCACCGAGTACACAGACCGAGTTTCAGCTCTCTCTAGCACCCATGGATCACCAGATGTGTGGCGCGAGGCGATCGCTACCGTAGCTCGCTCCTACGGTGGCGCTATAGAGCACAACCAAACCCGTGTGCATATCTAGAACTGGGGCCCCCCCCAAATTATATAGACACCACATTTCAGCTCTACTAGCACCCATGGGATCACCGATTAGGGGTCCGATCACCCCACTGGTCACTACCGCATCTCGGCCATCAAGGTTGCGCCTTAGATGAATACCACAACCATAGTGCATTCGACTCAGCGTCCTCTAATTAGCTATGATTGCGACCTACAATTCAGCTCTCTAGGATCCATACCCATCAACAAGATTATGGGGGGGCGACCCATCACTCTTCGGGCGGGACGCAGGGTCGGGCATCAATCCTTCGTTTTTTTATATCTATATAACCTAGCCCAGCCCCCTAGCCCTAAGTGTGATTTTCGCTAAGGGTTCCAAAAGTTTTAGCAGAAAATCACACTGACCCTACCTTACCTAGCCCTGCACCACCAACACTTCGCCTAAAACCTACCATTCGTAGCCCTAGGCACCTCAACCCTAACCCGCTAACGACTAAAGTCCACCACCCCACCCCGCCCCACCAACACACGCCCCACACCTACCCCACCCACACACCTACCCCACCCACACCAAAAACACTAAGCAATAGAACTGACCGCCACCCACCGACGCCTCTCCCAACCCTTATCTCGCCGCTCTGGGGGCCGGCTATAGAGCGACCAAACCAGCTGCAATCCACTGGGGGCGGAACCCACGAGTACACAGACCGAGTTCAGCTCTCTAGCACCCATGGTATCACCAGATGTGGGCGGGCGATCGCTACCGTAGCTCGCCTCATGGTGGCGCTAGAGAAACCAAACCGTGTGCAATCGACTGGGGCCCCCCCAAAATACTATAGACACCAAATTTCAGCTCTCTAGCACCCATGGATCACCAGATTGGGGGGCGGATCACCACTGGTCACTACCGCATCTCGGCTCCAGGTGGCGCTAGAGAAACACAACAAGTGCATTCGATCAGCGTCCTCTAATTAGTTAGATGGACCCAATTTCAGCTCTCTAGGACCTACCCATCACAAAATGAGGGGGGGCTGGCTGATCACTTTGGGGGGGGATCAATTCTTCGTTATTTATCTATTTAATACCTAGCCCAGCCTAGCCCTAAGTGTGATTTTCCGCTCAAGGGTTCCAAAAGTTTAGCAGAAAATCAACCTCGACACTACCCTACCTACCTAGCCCTGCACCAACACTTCGCCTAAACCTACCATTCGTAGCCCTAGGCACCCTCAAACCCTAACCCCAGTACGACTAAGTCCCCACCACACCGCCCCACACCACACGCCCCACATCACCTACCCCACCCTACCCTACCCCACCACACACCAAAACACTAAGCAAATAGAACTGCACGCCACCCACCCGACGCCTCTCCCAACCCATATCTCGCCGCTGGGGGCGCTATAGTAGCGACCAAACCAGCTGCAATCCACTTGGGGGACGGAACCCACGAGTTAGCACAGACCGAGTTTCAGCTCTCTAGCCATCCCATGGCATCACAGTTCGTGGGCAGGGGCTGGCGATCGCTACCGTAGCTAGCCTCCCTGCTGGTGGCGCTAGAGTAAACCAAACCGATGTAGCAATCGACTGGGGCCCCCCCAAATACTATAGACACCAAATTTCAGCTCTTCTAGCACCCATGGATCACCAGATATGGGGGGCGTCGATCACACTGGTCACTACCGCATCTCGGGCTCCAGGTCGGCGCTAGAGAAACCAACCAAGTGCATTCGACTCAGCGTCCTCTTAATTAGCTAGATGGACCAATTTCAGCTCTCTAGGACCTACCCATCACAAGATATGGGGGGGCCTGCGAATCACTGTTGGGGGGATCAATTCTTCGTTTTTATCTTTATAACTAGCCCACGCCCTAGCCCCTAAGTGTGATTTTCCGCTAAGTGGTTCCCAAAAGTTTAGCAGAAAAATCATCACCTGACCCTACCTACCTAGCCCTGCCCACACTTCGCCTAAACTACTCCATTCGTAGCCCTAGGCACCTCAACCCTAACCCGTGACGACTAAGTCCCACCCACCCGCCCCACCCACACGCCCCACACACTACCCACACCCACACACCTACCCCACCCACACCAAAACACTAAGCAAATAGAACTGACCGCCACCCACCCGACGCCTCTCCCAACCCCATATCTCGCCGCTCTGGGGGCGCTATAGAGCTGACCAAACAGCTGCAATCCACTGGGGGCGGGAACCCACGAGTACACAGACCGAGTTTCAGAGCTCTCTATGCACCCATGGATCACCAGATGTGGGGCGCGCGATCGCTACCGTAGCTCGCCTCCTGGTGGCGCTAGAGAAACCAAACCGTGTTGCATCGACTGGGGCCCCCCCAAATACATATAGACACCAAATTTCAGCTCTCTTAGCACCCATGGATCACCAGATATGGGGGCAGGATCACCACTGGCACTACCGCATCTCGGCCTCCAGGTGGCGCCCTACTAGACAACAGGAAACCAAACCAGTGCATTCGACTCAGCGTCCTCTAATTAGTAGATGGACCCAATTTCAGCTCTCTAGGACCTACCCATCACAAGACTCATGGGCGGAGGGAGGGTGCGATCACTTTGGGGGGGATCAATCTTCGTTTGTTATCTATATGACCTAGCCCGAGCCCCTAGCCCTAATGTGTGATTTTCCGCTAAGGGTTCCAAAAGTTTAGCAGAAAATCACACTGACCCTACCTACCTAGCCCTGCACCAACACTTCGGCCGTAAACCTACCATTCGTAGCCCCTAGGCACCTCAACCCCTAACCCGTACAGACTAAGTCCCTACCACCCACCCGCCCCACCCACACGCCCCCACACCTACCCCACCCACACACCTACCCCACCCACACCAAAACACTAAGCAAATAGAACTGACCGCCACCCACCCGAGCACTCTCCCAACCCATATCTCGCCGCCTCCGAGGGGCGCTATAGCAGCCGACCAAACCAGCTGCAATTCCACTGGGGGCGGAACCCACGAGTACACAGACCGAGTTTCAGCTCTCTAGCACCCATTGGATCACCAGATGTGGCGGGCGGATCGCTACCGTAGCTCGCCTCCTGGTGGCGCTAGAGAAACCAAACCAGTGTGCCATCGACTGGGGCCCCCCCAAATACTATAGACAACCAAATTTCAGCTCTCTAGCACCCATGGATCACCAGATATGGGGGCGATCACCACTGGTCACTACCGCATCATCAGGCCTCCAGGTTGGCGCTAGAGAAACCAAACCCAAGTGCATATCGACCTCAGCGTCCTCTAATTAGTAGATGGACCCAATTTCAGCTCTCTAGGACCTACCATCACAAGATATGTGGGGGGGGGGCGATCACTTTTGGGGGGGATCAACTCTTCGTTTTGTTATCTATATAACCTAGCCCAGCCTAGCCCTTAGTGTGATTTTCCGCTAAGGGTTCCAAAAGTTTAGCAGAAAATCACACTGACCTACCTACCTAGCCCTTGCACCAACACTTCGCCTAAACCTTACCATTCGTTAGCCCTAGGCACCTCAACCCTATAACCGTCACGACTAAGTCCCACCCACCCGCCCCACCCATCACGCCCCACACCTACCCCATCCCACACACCTACCCCACCCACACCAAAACACTAAGCAAATTAGAACTGACCGCCACCCACCCGACGCCTCTCCCAACCCATATCTCGCCGCCTGGGGGCGCTATTAGAGCGACCCAAACCAGCTGCAATCCACCTGGGGGAGGAACCCACGAGTACACAGACCGAGTTTCAAGCTCTCTAGCACCCATGGATACACCAGATGTGGGCGGCGATCGCTACCGTAGCTCGCCTCTCACTGGTGGCGCTAGAGAAACCAAACCGTGTGCAATCGACTGGGGCCCCCCCCAAATACTATAGACACCAAATTTCAGCTCTCTAGCCACCCATGGATCACCAGATATGGGGGGCGATCACCACTGGTCCACTACGCATCTCGGCTCCAGGTGGCGCTAGAGAAACCAAACCAAGTAGCATTCGGACCTCAGCGTCCTTTAAATAGTAGATGGACCAATTTCAGCTCTCTAGGACCTACCCATCACCAAGATATGGGCGGGTGCGGACGATCACTTTGGGGGGATCAATCTTCGTTTTTATCTTATATAACCTAGCCCAGCCCTAGCCCTACGTGTGATTTTCCGCTATAGGGTTCCAAAAGTTTAGCATGAAAATCACACTGACCCTACCTACCTAGCCCTGCACCAACATCTTCGCCTAAACTACCTCCATTCGTAGCCCTTAGGCACCTCAACCCTAACCCGTACGACTAAGTCCCACCCACCCGCCCCACCCACACGCCCCACAACTACCCCACCCACACACACTACCCCACCCATCACCAAAACACTAAAGCAAATAGAACCTGACCGCCACCCACCGACGCCTCTCCCAACCCCATATCTCGCCGCGCTGGGGGCGCTAGTAGAGCGACCAAACCAGCTGCATATCCACTGGGGGCGGAACCCACGAGTACACAGACGCGAGTCTTCAGCTCTCTAGCCACCCATGGATCACCATGATGTGGGCCGGCGATCGCTACCGTAGCTCGCCTCCTGACGGTGGCGCTAGAGAAAACCAAACCGTGTGCAAATCGACTGGGGCCCCCCCACCAATACTATAGACACCAAATTTCAGCTCTCTCAGCACCCGATGGATCACCAGATATGGGGGGCGATCACACACTGGTCCAACTACCGCATCTCAGGCTTCCAGGGTGGCGCTAGAGAAACCAAACCAAGTGCATTCGACGACCTCAGCGTCCTCTAATTAGTAGATGGACCCATTTCAGCTCTCTAGGACCTACCCATCACAAGATAAGGGGGGGGGCGATCACTTTTGGGGGGGGCATCAATCTTCGTTTTTATCTATATAACCCCTAGCCCAGCCCTAGCCCTAAGTGATCGTGATTTTCCCGTAAGGGTTCCCAAAAGTTTAGCAATGAAAATCACACTGACACCTACCTACCTAGCCCTCGCACCAACACTTCGCCTAAACCTTACCATTCGTCAGCCCTAGGCCACCTCAACCCTAACCCGTACGACTAAGTCCACCCACCCGCCCCACCCACACGCCCCACACCTACCCACCCAACACCTTACCCCACCCACACCAAAACACTAAGCAAAGTAGAAACTGAACCGCCACCCACCCGACGCCTCTCCCAACCCATATCTCGCCGCCTGGGGGCGCTATAGAGCGACCAAACCAGCCTTGCAATCCACTGGGGGCGGAACCCACGAGTACACAGACCGAGTTTCAGCCCTCTCTAGCACCCATAGGATCACCAGATGTGGGCGGCAGATCGTACCCGTAGCTCGGCCTCCTGGTGGGCGCCTAAGAGAAACCAAACCGTGTGCAATCGGCTGCGGGCCCCACCCAAATACTATAGACACCAAATTTCAGCTCTCTAGCACCCGATGGATCACCAGATATGGGGGGGCGATCACCACTGGTCACTACCGCATCTCGGCTCCAGGTGGCGCTAGAGAAACCAAACCAAGGTGCATTCGACTCTCAGCGTCCTCTAATTAGTAGATGGACCCAATTTCAGCTCTCTAGGACCTACCCATCACAAGAGTATGGGGGGGGCGATCACTTTGGGGGGGGGATCAATCTTCGTTTTTATCTATTATAACCTAGCCCAGCCCTAGCCCTAAGTGTGATTTTCCGTAAGGGCTTCCAAAAGTATGTAGCAGAAAATCACACTGACCCTACCTACCTAGCCGCTGCACCAAAACTTCGCCTAAACCTACCATTCGGTAGCCCTAGGCACCTCAACCCTCAACCCGTCACGACAATGACTAAGTCCCACCCACCCGCCCCACCCACACGCCCCCACACCTACCCCACCCACACACTCTACCCCACCCACACCAAAACACTAAGCAAATAGAACTGGACCGCCACTCCACCCGACGCCTCTCCCAACCCCATATCTCGCTCACGCCTGGGGCGCTTATAGAGCGAACCAAACCAGCTGCCACTCCACTGGGGGCGGACCCGCGATGTACACAGACGGAGTTTCAGCTCTCTAGCACCCATGGACTTCAACCCAGATGTGGGCGGCGATCGCTACCGTAGCTCGCCTCCTAGGTAGGCAGTCTAGAGAAACCAAAACCGTGTTGCAATCGACGGGGGCTGGGGCCCCCAAATACTATAGACACCAAATTTCAGCTCTCTAGCACCCATGGATCACCAGATATGGGGGCGCGATCACCACTGGTCACTACCGCATCTCGGCTCCAGGTGCGCGCTAGAGAAACCAACCAAGTGCATTCGATCAGCGTCCTCTAATTAGTGATGGACCCAATTTCAGCTCTCTCAGGACCTACCATCACATAGATCATGGGGGGGGGCGATCACTTTGGGGGGGATCAATCTTCGTTTTTATCTATATATAACCTAGCCCAGCCCTAGCCCATAAGTGTGAATTTTCCGCTAAGGGTTCCAAAGCTTTAGCAGAAAAATCACACTGACCCTACCTACCTAAGCCCTGCACCAACACTTCGCCTAAACTACCATTCGTAGCCTAGGCACCTCAACCCTAACCGTACGGACTAAGTCCCACCACATCCGCCCACCCACACGCCCCACACCTACCCCACCCACACACCTACCCCACCCAACACCAAAACACTAAGCAAATAGAATGACCGCCACCCACCCGCGACGCCTCTCCCAACCCATATCAGTCGCAGGCCTGGGGGCGCTATAGAGCCGACAACCAGCTGCAATCCACTGGGGCGCGGAACCCACGAGTACACAGACCGATGTTTCAGCTCTCTAGCACCCATGGATCACCAGATGTGGCGCGGCGCGATCTGCTACCGTAGCTCGCCTCCCATGGTGGGCGCTAGGAAACCAAACCGTGTGCAATCGACTCGGGGCCCCCCAAATACTATAGACACCAAATTTCAGCTCTCTAGCACCCATGGATCACCAGATATGGGGGGCGATCACCACTGGTCACTACCGCGCATCTCGGCTCCAGGTGGCGCTTAGAGAACCCAAACCAAGTGCATTCGACTCAGCGTCCTCTAATTAGTAGATGGACCCAATTTCAGTCTCTAGGACCCCTACCCATCACAAGATATGGGGGGGGGCGATCACTTTGGGGGGGGATCAATCTTCGTTTTTATCTATATAACCTAGCCCAGCCCTAGCCCTACGTGTGATTTTCCGCTAAAGGGTTCCAAAAGTTTAGCAGAAAATCAACTGACCCTAGCCTACCTTAGCCCATGCACCAACACTTCGCCTAAACCTACCATTCGTGTAGCCCTAGGCACCTCAACCCAACCCGTAACCGACGACTAAGTCCCACCACCCGCCCCACCCACACGCCCCACACCTACCCCACCACACCACCTACCCCACCCACACCAAAACACTAAGCAAATAGAACTGACCGCCACCCAACCGACGCCTCTCCCAACCCATATCTCGCCGCCTCGGGGGCGCTATAGAGCTGACCAAACCAGCTGCAATCCACTGGCGGGCGGAACCCACGAGTACCATCAGACCGAGTTTCAGCTCTCTAGCACCCATGGATCACCAGATGTGGGCGGCGATCGCTACCGTAGCTCGCCTCCTGGGTGGCGCTAGGCAGAAACACAAACCGTGTGCAATCGACTGGGGCCCCCCCCAAATACTATAGACACCAAATTTCAGCTCTCTAGCACCATGGCAGGATCACCAGATATGGGGGCGATCACCATGGTCACTACCGCATTCTCGGTCACCTCCAGGTGGCGCTAGAGAACCCAAAACCAGTGCATTCGACTCAGCGTCCTCTAATTAGTAGATGGACCAATTTCAGCTCTCTAGGACCCTAACCCATCACAAGATTATGGGGGGGCGATCGCGATCACTTTGGGGGGGGATCAATCTTCGTTTTTATCTATATAACCTAGCCCAGCCCTAGCCCATAAGTGTGATTTTTCGCTAAGGGTTCAAAAGTTTAGCATAAGAAAATCACACTGACCCTACCTACCTAGAGCCCTGCCACCACACTTCGCCTAACCTACCTATTCGTTAGCCCTAGGCACCTCAACCCTAACCCGTACGGCTAAGTCCCACCCACCCGCCCCACCCCACACGCCCCCACACCTACCCACCCACACACCTACCCACCACACCAAAACACTAAGCAAATAGAACTGACCGCCACCCACCCGACGCCTCTCCCAACCCATATCTCGCCGCGTCCTGGGAGGCGCTATAGAGCGACCAAACCAGCTGCATCAATCCACTGGGGGCGGGAACCCACGAGTACACAGACCGAGTTTCAGCTCTCTAGCACCATGGGATCACCAGATGTGGGCGGCCGATCGCTACGCTCGGTTAGCTCGCCTAGTGGTGTGCGCTAGATGAAACCAAACCGTGTGCAATCGATCGGCTGAGCCCCCCCCAAATACTATAGACACCAAATTTCAGCTCTCTAGCACCCATGGTATCACCAGATACTGGGCGCGCTCGATCACCACTGGTCACTACCGCATCTCGGCTTCCAGGGTGGCGCTAGAGAAACCAAACCAAGTGCATTCGACTCAGCGTCTCTAATTAGTAGATGGACCCAATTTCCGCTCTCTAGAACCTACCCATCACAAGATATGGGGGGGGCGGATCACTTTGGGGGGGATCAATCTTCGTTTTTATCTATATAACCTAGCCCAGCCCTAGCCCTAAGTGTGATTTTCCGCTAAGGGTTCCAAAAGTTTAGCAGAAAATCAAACACTGACCCTACCAACCTAGCCCTGCACCAACACTTCGCCTAAACCTACCATTCGTCAGCCCTAGGCCACCTCAACCCTAACCCGTAGACGACTAAGTCCCACCCACCCGCCCCACTCCACCACGCCCACAACTCTAACCCCACCCACACACCTACCCCAACCCGACACCAAAACACTAAGCAAATAGAACATGACCGCCCATCCCACCCGACGCCTCTCCCAACCCATATCTCGGCCGCCTGGCGGGCGCTGCTACTAGAGCCGACCAAACCAGCTGCAATCCACTGGGGGCAGGATACCCACGAGTACACAGACCGGAGTTTCAGCTCTTCAGCACCCATGGATCACCAGATTGTGGGCGGCGACTCCGCTACGCGGTAGCTCGACGCTTCCTGCGTGGACGCTTAGAGAAACCAAACCGTGTTGCAATCGACTGGGGCCCCCCCAAATACTATAGACACCCAAATTTTCAGCTCTCTAGCCACCCATGGCATCACCAGAATATGGGGGGCGCGATCACCAGTTGCAGTCACTACCGCCATCTCGGGACCTCCAAGGTGGCCGCTAGAGGAAACCAACCAAGTGCATTCGAACTCAGGTCCTCTAATTAGTAGATGGACCCAATTTCAGCTCTCTTAGGACCTACCCCATCACAAGATATGGGGGGAGGCGATCACTTTTGGGGGGGATCAATCTTCGTTTTTATCTATATTAACCTTAGCCCTGCCCTAGCCCTAAAGTGTGATTTTCCGCTAAGGGTTCCAAAAGTTTAGCAGAAAATCACACTGACCCTACCTAGCTAGCCCTGCACCACACAACACTTCGCCCTAAACTACCAATTCGTTAGACCCTAGTGCACCTCAACCCTAACCCGTACGAACTAAGTCCCACCCCACCCGCCCCACCCACACGCCGCCACACACTACCCCACCCACACACCTACCCCACCCACACCAAAACACTAGAAGCAAATTAGAACTGACCGCCACCCACCCGACGGCCTCTCCCAACCCATATCTCGCCTCGCACTGGGGGCGCGCTATAGAGCGATACCAAACCAGCTTGCAATCCACTGGGGGCGGAACCACACGAGTACACAGACGAGTTTCAGCTCTCTAGCATCACCCATGGATCACCAGAATTGTGCGGCGTGCCGGATCGCTACCAGTTAGCTCGCCTGGCCTGCGTGGCGCTAGAATGAAAACCAAACCGTGTGCTGAATCGACTCGGGGCCCCCCCCCCAAATACTATATGACACCAAATTTCAGCTCTCTAGCACCCATGGGCATCACCAGATTATGGGGCGCGATCACCACTGGTCACTACTCGCATCTCGGCTCCAGGTGGCGCTAGAGAACCCAAACCAAGTGCATTCGACTCAGCGTCCTCTAATTAGTAGATGGACCCAATTTCAGCTCTCTCTAGGACACTATCCCATCACAAGATATGGGGGGGGCGCGATCACTTTGCGTGGGGGATCAATCTTCGTTTTTATCTATTATAACCTAGCCCAGCCCTAGCCCTAAGTGTGAGTTTTCCGCTAATGAGGGTTCCAAAGTTTAGCAGAAAATCACACTTGACCCTACCTACCTAGCCCTGCCACCAACACTGTCGCCTAAACACTACCATTCGTAGCCCTAGGCACCTCAACCCTAAACCCGTGACCGACTAAGTCCCACCCACCCGCCCCACCCACACGCCCCCACACCTACCCCACCCACACACCTACCCACACCACACACCAAAACACTAAGCAATATAGAACTGACCGCCCACCCACCCGACGCCTTCTCCCAACCCATATCTCGCCCGCCTGGAGGTGCGCTAATAGAGCGACACAAACCAGCTGCAATCCACTGGGGGCGGAACCCACGAGTACACAGACCGAGTTTCAGCTCCTCTAGCACCCATGGATCACCAGATGTGGGGCGGCGATCGCTACCGTGTAGCTCGCCTCCTGGTGGCAGCTAGAGAAACCAAACCCGGTGTGCCAAGTCGACTGGGGCCCCCCCAAATACTATAGACACCAAATTTCAGCTCTCTAGCACCCATGGATCACCTAGATATGGGGGCGAGCGATCACCACTGGTCACTACCGCATCTCGGCTCCAGGTTGGCCGGCCTTAGAGAAACCAAACCAAGTGCATTCGATTGCTCAGCGTCCTCTAATTAGTAGATGGACCCCCAATTTCAGCTCTCTGAGGACCTACCCATCACAAGATTATGGGCGGGGCGCGATCACTTTGGGGGGGATCAATTCTTCGTTTTTATCTATATAACCTAGCACCAGCCCTAGCCCTAAGTGTGATTTTCGCTATAGGGTTCCAAAGTAGGAATACAGAAAATCACACTGACCCTACCTACCTAGCCTGCACCAACACTTCGCCTAAACCTACCATTCGTCATGACCCTAGGCTACCTCAACCCCTAACCCGTACGACTAAGTCCCACCCACCCGCCCCACCCACACGCCCACACACCTACCCCACCCACACACCTTACCCCACCACACCAAAACACTAAGCAAATAGAACTGACCGCCACCCACCCGACGCCTCTCCCAACCCATATCTCGCCGCCTGGCGGGCGCTATTAGAGCGACCAAACCAGCTGCAATTCCACTGGGGGCGGAACCCACGAGTACACAGACCGAGTTTCAGCCTCTCTAGCACCCATGGTTCACCAGATGTGGGCGGCGATCCGCCTACCGTAGCTCGCCTCCTGGGTGGCGCTTGAGAAACCCAAACCGTGCTTGCAATCGACTGGGGCCCCCCCAAATACTATAGACACCAAATTTTCAGCTCTCTAGCACCCATGGATCACCAGATATGGGTGGCGATCACCACTGGTCACTACCGCATCTCGGCTCCACTGGTGGCGCTAGAAGAAACCAAACCAAGTGCATTCGAGTACTCAGCGTCCTCTAATTAGTAGATGGACCAATTTCAGCTCTCTAGGACCTACCATCACAAGATATGGGGGGGGGTGCGGCACTCACTTTGGGGGGAGTCAATCTTCGTTGTGTGTAATCTATATAACCATAGCCCAAGCCCTACGCCCTCAAGTGTGATTTTTTTCCGCGCTAAGGGTTCCAAAAGTTTAGCAGAGAAATCACACCTGGACCCTACCTACCTAGCCCTGCACCAACACTCTCGCCTAAACCTACCATTCGGTAGCCCTAGGCACCTCAACCCTAACCCGTACGACTAAGTCCCACCCCACCCGCCCCACACCACACGCCCCACACCTACCCCACCCACACACCTACCCCACCCACACCAAAACACTAAGCAAATAGAACTGACCGACCACCCACCCGACGCCTCTCCCAACCCATATCTCGCCGCCGGCGGTGGGGCCTGCGGGGCTATAGAGCGACCAACCAGCTGCAATCCACTGGGGGCGGAACCCACGAGTACACAGACCAGAGTTTCAGCTCTCTAGCACCCATGGATCACCAGATGGTGGGCGGCGGATCGCTACCGTAGCTCGCCTCCTCGGTTGGCGCTTTAGAGAAACCCAAACCGTGTGGCAATCGACTGGGGCCCCCCCACAATACTATAGACACCAAATTTCAGCTCTCTAGCACCCATGGATCACCAGATATGGGGGGCGATCACCACTGGTCACTACCGCATCTCGGCTCCAGGTGGCGCTAGAGAAACCAAACCAAGTGCATTCGACTCAGCGTCCTCTAATTAGTAGATGGACCCAATTTCAGCTCTCTAGGACCTACCCATCACAAGATATGGGGGGGGGCGATCACTTTGGGGGGGATCAATCTTCGTTTTTATCTATATAACCTAGCCCAGCCCTAGCCCTAAGTGTGATTTTCCGCTAAGGGTTCCAAAAGTTTAGCAGAAAATCACACTGACCCTACCTACCTAGCCCTGCACCAACACTTCGCCTAAACCTACCATTCGTAGCCCTAGGCACCTCAACCCTAACCCGTACGACTAAGTCCCACCCACCCGCCCCACCCACACGCCCCACACCTACCCCACCCACACACCTACCCCACCCACACCAAAACACTAAGCAAATAGAACTGACCGCCACCCACCCGACGCCTCTCCCAACCCATATCTCGCCGCCTGGGGGCGCTATAGAGCGACCAAACCAGCTGCAATCCACTGGGGGCGGAACCCACGAGTACACAGACCGAGTTTCAGCTCTCTAGCACCCATGGATCACCAGATGTGGGCGGCGATCGCTACCGTAGCTCGCCTCCTGGTGGCGCTAGAGAAACCAAACCGTGTGCAATCGACTGGGGCCCCCCCAAATACTATAGACACCAAATTTCAGCTCTCTAGCACCCATGGATCACCAGATATGGGGGCGATCACCACTGGTCACTACCGCATCTCGGCTCCAGGTGGCGCTAGAGAAACCAAACCAAGTGCATTCGACTCAGCGTCCTCTAATTAGTAGATGGACCCAATTTCAGCTCTCTAGGACCTACCCATCACAAGATATGGGGGGGGGCGATCACTTTGGGGGGGATCAATCTTCGTTTTTATCTATATAACCTAGCCCAGCCCTAGCCCTAAGTGTGATTTTCCGCTAAGGGTTCCAAAAGTTTAGCAGAAAATCACACTGACCCTACCTACCTAGCCCTGCACCAACACTTCGCCTAAACCTACCATTCGTAGCCCTAGGCACCTCAACCCTAACCCGTACGACTAAGTCCCACCCACCCGCCCCACCCACACGCCCCACACCTACCCCACCCACACACCTACCCCACCCACACCAAAACACTAAGCAAATAGAACTGACCGCCACCCACCCGACGCCTCTCCCAACCCATATCTCGCCGCCTGGGGGCGCTATAGAGCGACCAAACCAGCTGCAATCCACTGGGGGCGGAACCCACGAGTACACAGACCGAGTTTCAGCTCTCTAGCACCCATGGATCACCAGATGTGGGCGGCGATCGCTACCGTAGCTCGCCTCCTGGTGGCGCTAGAGAAACCAAACCGTGTGCAATCGACTGGGGCCCCCCCAAATACTATAGACACCAAATTTCAGCTCTCTAGCACCCATGGATCACCAGATATGGGGGCGATCACCACTGGTCACTACCGCATCTCGGCTCCAGGTGGCGCTAGAGAAACCAAACCAAGTGCATTCGACTCAGCGTCCTCTAATTAGTAGATGGACCCAATTTCAGCTCTCTAGGACCTACCCATCACAAGATATGGGGGGGGCGATCACTTTGGGGGGGATCAATCTTCGTTTTTATCTATATAACCTAGCCCAGCCCTAGCCCTAAGTGTGATTTTCCGCTAAGGGTTCCAAAAGTTTAGCAGAAAATCACACTGACCCTACCTACCTAGCCCTGCACCAACACTTCGCCTAAACCTACCATTCGTAGCCCTAGGCACCTCAACCCTAACCCGTACGACTAAGTCCCACCCACCCGCCCCACCCACACGCCCCACACCTACCCCACCCACACACCTACCCCACCCACACCAAAACACTAAGCAAATAGAACTGACCGCCACCCACCCGACGCCTCTCCCAACCCATATCTCGCCGCCTGGGGGCGCTATAGAGCGACCAAACCAGCTGCAATCCACTGGGGGCGGAACCCACGAGTACACAGACCGAGTTTCAGCTCTCTAGCACCCATGGATCACCAGATGTGGGCGGCGATCGCTACCGTAGCTCGCCTCCTGGTGGCGCTAGAGAAACCAAACCGTGTGCAATCGACTGGGGCCCCCCCAAATACTATAGACACCAAATTTCAGCTCTCTAGCACCCATGGATCACCAGATATGGGGGCGATCACCACTGGTCACTACCGCATCTCGGCTCCAGGTGGCGCTAGAGAAACCAAACCAAGTGCATTCGACTCAGCGTCCTCTAATTAGTAGATGGACCCAATTTCAGCTCTCTAGGACCTACCCATCACAAGATATGGGGGGGGCGATCACTTTGGGGGGGATCAATCTTCGTTTTTATCTATATAACCTAGCCCAGCCCTAGCCCTAAGTGTGATTTTCCGCTAAGGGTTCCAAAAGTTTAGCAGAAAATCACACTGACCCTACCTACCTAGCCCTGCACCAACACTTCGCCTAAACCTACCATTCGTAGCCCTAGGCACCTCAACCCTAACCCGTACGACTAAGTCCCACCCACCCGCCCCACCCACACGCCCCACACCTACCCCACCCACACACCTACCCCACCCACACCAAAACACTAAGCAAATAGAACTGACCGCCACCCACCCGACGCCTCTCCCAACCCATATCTCGCCGCCTGGGGGCGCTATAGAGCGACCAAACCAGCTGCAATCCACTGGGGGCGGAACCCACGAGTACACAGACCGAGTTTCAGCTCTCTAGCACCCATGGATCACCAGATGTGGGCGGCGATCGCTACCGTAGCTCGCCTCCTGGTGGCGCTAGAGAAACCAAACCGTGTGCAATCGACTGGGGCCCCCCCAAATACTATAGACACCAAATTTCAGCTCTCTAGCACCCATGGATCACCAGATATGGGGGCGATCACCACTGGTCACTACCGCATCTCGGCTCCAGGTGGCGCTAGAGAAACCAAACCAAGTGCATTCGACTCAGCGTCCTCTAATTAGTAGATGGACCCAATTTCAGCTCTCTAGGACCTACCCATCACAAGATATGGGGGGGGCGATCACTTTGGGGGGGATCAATCTTCGTTTTTATCTATATAACCCTAGCCCAGCCCTAGCCCTAAGTGTGATTTTCCGCTAAGGGTTCCAAAAGTTTAGCAGAAAATCACACTGACCCTACCTACCTAGCCCTGCACCAACACTTCGCCTAAACCTACCATTCGTAGCCCTAGGCACCTCAACCCTAACCCGTACGACTAAGTCCCACCCACCCGCCCCACCCACACGCCCCACACCTACCCCACCCACACACCTACCCCACCCACACCAAAACACTAAGCAAATAGAACTGACCGCCACCCACCCGACGCCTCTCCCAACCCATATCTCGCCGCCTGGGGGCGCTATAGAGCGACCAAACCAGCTGCAATCCACTGGGGGCGGAACCCACGAGTACACAGACCGAGTTTCAGCTCTCTAGCACCCATGGATCACCAGATGTGGGCGGCGATCGCTACCGTAGCTCGCCTCCTGGTGGCGCTAGAGAAACCAAACCGTGTGCAATCGACTGGGGCCCCCCCAAATACTATAGACACCAAATTTCAGCTCTCTAGCACCCATGGATCACCAGATATGGGGGCGATCACCACTGGTCACTACCGCATCTCGGCTCCAGGTGGCGCTAGAGAAACCAAACCAAGTGCATTCGACTCAGCGTCCTCTAATTAGTAGATGGACCCAATTTCAGCTCTCTAGGACCTACCCATCACAAGATATGGGGGGGGCGATCACTTTGGGGGGGATCAATCTTCGTTTTTATCTATATAACCTAGCCCAGCCCTAGCCCTAAGTGTGATTTTCCGCTAAGGGTTCCAAAAGTTTAGCAGAAAATCACACTGACCCTACCTACCTAGCCCTGCACCAACACTTCGCCTAAACCTACCATTCGTAGCCCTAGGCACCTCAACCCTAACCCGTACGACTAAGTCCCACCCACCCGCCCCACCCACACGCCCCACACCTACCCCACCCACACACCTACCCCACCCACACCAAAACACTAAGCAAATAGAACTGACCGCCACCCACCCGACGCCTCTCCCAACCCATATCTCGCCGCCTGGGGGCGCTATAGAGCGACCAAACCAGCTGCAATCCACTGGGGGCGGAACCCACGAGTACACAGACCGAGTTTCAGCTCTCTAGCACCCATGGATCACCAGATGTGGGCGGCGATCGCTACCGTAGCTCGCCTCCTGGTGGCGCTAGAGAAACCAAACCGTGTGCAATCGACTGGGGCCCCCCCAAATACTATAGACACCAAATTTCAGCTCTCTAGCACCCATGGATCACCAGATATGGGGGCGATCACCACTGGTCACTACCGCATCTCGGCTCCAGGTGGCGCTAGAGAAACCAAACCAAGTGCATTCGACTCAGCGTCCTCTAATTAGTAGATGGACCCAATTTCAGCTCTCTAGGACCTACCCATCACAAGATATGGGGGGGGCGATCACTTTGGGGGGGATCAATCTTCGTTTTTATCTATATAACCCTAGCCCAGCCCTAGCCCTAAGTGTGATTTTCCGCTAAGGGTTCCAAAAGTTTAGCAGAAAATCACACTGACCCTACCTACCTAGCCCTGCACCAACACTTCGCCTAAACCTACCATTCGTAGCCCTAGGCACCTCAACCCTAACCCGTACGACTAAGTCCCACCCACCCGCCCCACCCACACGCCCCACACCTACCCCACCCACACACCTACCCCACCCACACCAAAACACTAAGCAAATAGAACTGACCGCCACCCACCCGACGCCTCTCCCAACCCATATCTCGCCGCCTGGGGGCGCTATAGAGCGACCAAACCAGCTGCAATCCACTGGGGGCGGAACCCACGAGTACACAGACCGAGTTTCAGCTCTCTAGCACCCATGGATCACCAGATGTGGGCGGCGATCGCTACCGTAGCTCGCCTCCTGGTGGCGCTAGAGAAACCAAACCGTGTGCAATCGACTGGGGCCCCCCCAAATACTATAGACACCAAATTTCAGCTCTCTAGCACCCATGGATCACCAGATATGGGGGCGATCACCACTGGTCACTACCGCATCTCGGCTCCAGGTGGCGCTAGAGAAACCAAACCAAGTGCATTCGACTCAGCGTCCTCTAATTAGTAGATGGACCCAATTTCAGCTCTCTAGGACCTACCCATCACAAGATATGGGGGGGGCGATCACTTTGGGGGGGATCAATCTTCGTTTTTATCTATATAACCCTAGCCCAGCCCTAGCCCTAAGTGTGATTTTCCGCTAAGGGTTCCAAAAGTTTAGCAGAAAATCACACTGACCCTACCTACCTAGCCCTGCACCAACACTTCGCCTAAACCTACCATTCGTAGCCCTAGGCACCTCAACCCTAACCCGTACGACTAAGTCCCACCCACCCGCCCCACCCACACGCCCCACACCTACCCCACCCACACACCTACCCCACCCACACCAAAACACTAAGCAAATAGAACTGACCGCCACCCACCCGACGCCTCTCCCAACCCATATCTCGCCGCCTGGGGGCGCTATAGAGCGACCAAACCAGCTGCAATCCACTGGGGGCGGAACCCACGAGTACACAGACCGAGTTTCAGCTCTCTAGCACCCATGGATCACCAGATGTGGGCGGCGATCGCTACCGTAGCTCGCCTCCTGGTGGCGCTAGAGAAACCAAACCGTGTGCAATCGACTGGGGCCCCCCCAAATACTATAGACACCAAATTTCAGCTCTCTAGCACCCATGGATCACCAGATATGGGGGCGATCACCACTGGTCACTACCGCATCTCGGCTCCAGGTGGCGCTAGAGAAACCAAACCAAGTGCATTCGACTCAGCGTCCTCTAATTAGTAGATGGACCCAATTTCAGCTCTCTAGGACCTACCCATCACAAGATATGGGGGGGGCGATCACTTTGGGGGGGATCAATCTTCGTTTTTATCTATATAACCCTAGCCCAGCCCTAGCCCTAAGTGTGATTTTCCGCTAAGGGTTCCAAAAGTTTAGCAGAAAATCACACTGACCCTACCTACCTAGCCCTGCACCAACACTTCGCCTAAACCTACCATTCGTAGCCCTAGGCACCTCAACCCTAACCCGTACGACTAAGTCCCACCCACCCGCCCCACCCACACGCCCCACACCTACCCCACCCACACACCTACCCCACCCACACCAAAACACTAAGCAAATAGAACTGACCGCCACCCACCCGACGCCTCTCCCAACCCATATCTCGCCGCCTGGGGGCGCTATAGAGCGACCAAACCAGCTGCAATCCACTGGGGGCGGAACCCACGAGTACACAGACCGAGTTTCAGCTCTCTAGCACCCATGGATCACCAGATGTGGGCGGCGATCGCTACCGTAGCTCGCCTCCTGGTGGCGCTAGAGAAACCAAACCGTGTGCAATCGACTGGGGCCCCCCCAAATACTATAGACACCAAATTTCAGCTCTCTAGCACCCATGGATCACCAGATATGGGGGCGATCACCACTGGTCACTACCGCATCTCGGCTCCAGGTGGCGCTAGAGAAACCAAACCAAGTGCATTCGACTCAGCGTCCTCTAATTAGTAGATGGACCCAATTTCAGCTCTCTAGGACCTACCCATCACAAGATATGGGGGGGGCGATCACTTTGGGGGGGATCAATCTTCGTTTTTATCTATATAACCCTAGCCCAGCCCTAGCCCTAAGTGTGATTTTCCGCTAAGGGTTCCAAAAGTTTAGCAGAAAATCACACTGACCCTACCTACCTAGCCCTGCACCAACACTTCGCCTAAACCTACCATTCGTAGCCCTAGGCACCTCAACCCTAACCCGTACGACTAAGTCCCACCCACCCGCCCCACCCACACGCCCCACACCTACCCCACCCACACACCTACCCCACCCACACCAAAACACTAAGCAAATAGAACTGACCGCCACCCACCCGACGCCTCTCCCAACCCATATCTCGCCGCCTGGGGGCGCTATAGAGCGACCAAACCAGCTGCAATCCACTGGGGGCGGAACCCACGAGTACACAGACCGAGTTTCAGCTCTCTAGCACCCATGGATCACCAGATGTGGGCGGCGATCGCTACCGTAGCTCGCCTCCTGGTGGCGCTAGAGAAACCAAACCGTGTGCAATCGACTGGGGCCCCCCCAAATACTATAGACACCAAATTTCAGCTCTCTAGCACCCATGGATCACCAGATATGGGGGCGATCACCACTGGTCACTACCGCATCTCGGCTCCAGGTGGCGCTAGAGAAACCAAACCAAGTGCATTCGACTCAGCGTCCTCTAATTAGTAGATGGACCCAATTTCAGCTCTCTAGGACCTACCCATCACAAGATATGGGGGGGGCGATCACTTTGGGGGGGATCAATCTTCGTTTTTATCTATATAACCCTAGCCCAGCCCTAGCCCTAAGTGTGATTTTCCGCTAAGGGTTCCAAAAGTTTAGCAGAAAATCACACTGACCCTACCTACCTAGCCCTGCACCAACACTTCGCCTAAACCTACCATTCGTAGCCCTAGGCACCTCAACCCTAACCCGTACGACTAAGTCCCACCCACCCGCCCCACCCACACGCCCCACACCTACCCCACCCACACACCTACCCCACCCACACCAAAACACTAAGCAAATAGAACTGACCGCCACCCACCCGACGCCTCTCCCAACCCATATCTCGCCGCCTGGGGGCGCTATAGAGCGACCAAACCAGCTGCAATCCACTGGGGGCGGAACCCACGAGTACACAGACCGAGTTTCAGCTCTCTAGCACCCATGGATCACCAGATGTGGGCGGCGATCGCTACCGTAGCTCGCCTCCTGGTGGCGCTAGAGAAACCAAACCGTGTGCAATCGACTGGGGCCCCCCCAAATACTATAGACACCAAATTTCAGCTCTCTAGCACCCATGGATCACCAGATATGGGGGCGATCACCACTGGTCACTACCGCATCTCGGCTCCAGGTGGCGCTAGAGAAACCAAACCAAGTGCATTCGACTCAGCGTCCTCTAATTAGTAGATGGACCCAATTTCAGCTCTCTAGGACCTACCCATCACAAGATATGGGGGGGGCGATCACTTTGGGGGGGATCAATCTTCGTTTTTATCTATATAACCCTAGCCCAGCCCTAGCCCTAAGTGTGATTTTCCGCTAAGGGTTCCAAAAGTTTAGCAGAAAATCACACTGACCCTACCTACCTAGCCCTGCACCAACACTTCGCCTAAACCTACCATTCGTAGCCCTAGGCACCTCAACCCTAACCCGTACGACTAAGTCCCACCCACCCGCCCCACCCACACGCCCCACACCTACCCCACCCACACACCTACCCCACCCACACCAAAACACTAAGCAAATAGAACTGACCGCCACCCACCCGACGCCTCTCCCAACCCATATCTCGCCGCCTGGGGGCGCTATAGAGCGACCAAACCAGCTGCAATCCACTGGGGGCGGAACCCACGAGTACACAGACCGAGTTTCAGCTCTCTAGCACCCATGGATCACCAGATGTGGGCGGCGATCGCTACCGTAGCTCGCCTCCTGGTGGCGCTAGAGAAACCAAACCGTGTGCAATCGACTGGGGCCCCCCCAAATACTATAGACACCAAATTTCAGCTCTCTAGCACCCATGGATCACCAGATATGGGGGCGATCACCACTGGTCACTACCGCATCTCGGCTCCAGGTGGCGCTAGAGAAACCAAACCAAGTGCATTCGACTCAGCGTCCTCTAATTAGTAGATGGACCCAATTTCAGCTCTCTAGGACCTACCCATCACAAGATATGGGGGGGGCGATCACTTTGGGGGGGATCAATCTTCGTTTTTATCTATATAACCCTAGCCCAGCCCTAGCCCTAAGTGTGATTTTCCGCTAAGGGTTCCAAAAGTTTAGCAGAAAATCACACTGACCCTACCTACCTAGCCCTGCACCAACACTTCGCCTAAACCTACCATTCGTAGCCCTAGGCACCTCAACCCTAACCCGTACGACTAAGTCCCACCCACCCGCCCCACCCACACGCCCCACACCTACCCCACCCACACACCTACCCCACCCACACCAAAACACTAAGCAAATAGAACTGACCGCCACCCACCCGACGCCTCTCCCAACCCATATCTCGCCGCCTGGGGGCGCTATAGAGCGACCAAACCAGCTGCAATCCACTGGGGGCGGAACCCACGAGTACACAGACCGAGTTTCAGCTCTCTAGCACCCATGGATCACCAGATGTGGGCGGCGATCGCTACCGTAGCTCGCCTCCTGGTGGCGCTAGAGAAACCAAACCGTGTGCAATCGACTGGGGCCCCCCCAAATACTATAGACACCAAATTTCAGCTCTCTAGCACCCATGGATCACCAGATATGGGGGCGATCACCACTGGTCACTACCGCATCTCGGCTCCAGGTGGCGCTAGAGAAACCAAACCAAGTGCATTCGACTCAGCGTCCTCTAATTAGTAGATGGACCCAATTTCAGCTCTCTAGGACCTACCCATCACAAGATATGGGGGGGGCGATCACTTTGGGGGGGATCAATCTTCGTTTTTATCTATATAACCCTAGCCCAGCCCTAGCCCTAAGTGTGATTTTCCGCTAAGGGTTCCAAAAGTTTAGCAGAAAATCACACTGACCCTACCTACCTAGCCCTGCACCAACACTTCGCCTAAACCTACCATTCGTAGCCCTAGGCACCTCAACCCTAACCCGTACGACTAAGTCCCACCCACCCGCCCCACCCACACGCCCCACACCTACCCCACCCACACACCTACCCCACCCACACCAAAACACTAAGCAAATAGAACTGACCGCCACCCACCCGACGCCTCTCCCAACCCATATCTCGCCGCCTGGGGGCGCTATAGAGCGACCAAACCAGCTGCAATCCACTGGGGGCGGAACCCACGAGTACACAGACCGAGTTTCAGCTCTCTAGCACCCATGGATCACCAGATGTGGGCGGCGATCGCTACCGTAGCTCGCCTCCTGGTGGCGCTAGAGAAACCAAACCGTGTGCAATCGACTGGGGCCCCCCCAAATACTATAGACACCAAATTTCAGCTCTCTAGCACCCATGGATCACCAGATATGGGGGCGATCACCACTGGTCACTACCGCATCTCGGCTCCAGGTGGCGCTAGAGAAACCAAACCAAGTGCATTCGACTCAGCGTCCTCTAATTAGTAGATGGACCCAATTTCAGCTCTCTAGGACCTACCCATCACAAGATATGGGGGGGGCGATCACTTTGGGGGGGATCAATCTTCGTTTTTATCTATATAACCCTAGCCCAGCCCTAGCCCTAAGTGTGATTTTCCGCTAAGGGTTCCAAAAGTTTAGCAGAAAATCACACTGACCCTACCTACCTAGCCCTGCACCAACACTTCGCCTAAACCTACCATTCGTAGCCCTAGGCACCTCAACCCTAACCCGTACGACTAAGTCCCACCCACCCGCCCCACCCACACGCCCCACACCTACCCCACCCACACACCTACCCCACCCACACCAAAACACTAAGCAAATAGAACTGACCGCCACCCACCCGACGCCTCTCCCAACCCATATCTCGCCGCCTGGGGGCGCTATAGAGCGACCAAACCAGCTGCAATCCACTGGGGGCGGAACCCACGAGTACACAGACCGAGTTTCAGCTCTCTAGCACCCATGGATCACCAGATGTGGGCGGCGATCGCTACCGTAGCTCGCCTCCTGGTGGCGCTAGAGAAACCAAACCGTGTGCAATCGACTGGGGCCCCCCCAAATACTATAGACACCAAATTTCAGCTCTCTAGCACCCATGGATCACCAGATATGGGGGCGATCACCACTGGTCACTACCGCATCTCGGCTCCAGGTGGCGCTAGAGAAACCAAACCAAGTGCATTCGACTCAGCGTCCTCTAATTAGTAGATGGACCCAATTTCAGCTCTCTAGGACCTACCCATCACAAGATATGGGGGGGGCGATCACTTTGGGGGGGATCAATCTTCGTTTTTATCTATATAACCCTAGCCCAGCCCTAGCCCTAAGTGTGATTTTCCGCTAAGGGTTCCAAAAGTTTAGCAGAAAATCACACTGACCCTACCTACCTAGCCCTGCACCAACACTTCGCCTAAACCTACCATTCGTAGCCCTAGGCACCTCAACCCTAACCCGTACGACTAAGTCCCACCCACCCGCCCCACCCACACGCCCCACACCTACCCCACCCACACACCTACCCCACCCACACCAAAACACTAAGCAAATAGAACTGACCGCCACCCACCCGACGCCTCTCCCAACCCATATCTCGCCGCCTGGGGGCGCTATAGAGCGACCAAACCAGCTGCAATCCACTGGGGGCGGAACCCACGAGTACACAGACCGAGTTTCAGCTCTCTAGCACCCATGGATCACCAGATGTGGGCGGCGATCGCTACCGTAGCTCGCCTCCTGGTGGCGCTAGAGAAACCAAACCGTGTGCAATCGACTGGGGCCCCCCCAAATACTATAGACACCAAATTTCAGCTCTCTAGCACCCATGGATCACCAGATATGGGGGCGATCACCACTGGTCACTACCGCATCTCGGCTCCAGGTGGCGCTAGAGAAACCAAACCAAGTGCATTCGACTCAGCGTCCTCTAATTAGTAGATGGACCCAATTTCAGCTCTCTAGGACCTACCCATCACAAGATATGGGGGGGGCGATCACTTTGGGGGGGATCAATCTTCGTTTTTATCTATATAACCCTAGCCCAGCCCTAGCCCTAAGTGTGATTTTCCGCTAAGGGTTCCAAAAGTTTAGCAGAAAATCACACTGACCCTACCTACCTAGCCCTGCACCAACACTTCGCCTAAACCTACCATTCGTAGCCCTAGGCACCTCAACCCTAACCCGTACGACTAAGTCCCACCCACCCGCCCCACCCACACGCCCCACACCTACCCCACCCACACACCTACCCCACCCACACCAAAACACTAAGCAAATAGAACTGACCGCCACCCACCCGACGCCTCTCCCAACCCATATCTCGCCGCCTGGGGGCGCTATAGAGCGACCAAACCAGCTGCAATCCACTGGGGGCGGAACCCACGAGTACACAGACCGAGTTTCAGCTCTCTAGCACCCATGGATCACCAGATGTGGGCGGCGATCGCTACCGTAGCTCGCCTCCTGGTGGCGCTAGAGAAACCAAACCGTGTGCAATCGACTGGGGCCCCCCCAAATACTATAGACACCAAATTTCAGCTCTCTAGCACCCATGGATCACCAGATATGGGGGCGATCACCACTGGTCACTACCGCATCTCGGCTCCAGGTGGCGCTAGAGAAACCAAACCAAGTGCATTCGACTCAGCGTCCTCTAATTAGTAGATGGACCCAATTTCAGCTCTCTAGGACCTACCCATCACAAGATATGGGGGGGGCGATCACTTTGGGGGGGATCAATCTTCGTTTTTATCTATATAACCCTAGCCCAGCCCTAGCCCTAAGTGTGATTTTCCGCTAAGGGTTCCAAAAGTTTAGCAGAAAATCACACTGACCCTACCTACCTAGCCCTGCACCAACACTTCGCCTAAACCTACCATTCGTAGCCCTAGGCACCTCAACCCTAACCCGTACGACTAAGTCCCACCCACCCGCCCCACCCACACGCCCCACACCTACCCCACCCACACACCTACCCCACCCACACCAAAACACTAAGCAAATAGAACTGACCGCCACCCACCCGACGCCTCTCCCAACCCATATCTCGCCGCCTGGGGGCGCTATAGAGCGACCAAACCAGCTGCAATCCACTGGGGGCGGAACCCACGAGTACACAGACCGAGTTTCAGCTCTCTAGCACCCATGGATCACCAGATGTGGGCGGCGATCGCTACCGTAGCTCGCCTCCTGGTGGCGCTAGAGAAACCAAACCGTGTGCAATCGACTGGGGCCCCCCCAAATACTATAGACACCAAATTTCAGCTCTCTAGCACCCATGGATCACCAGATATGGGGGCGATCACCACTGGTCACTACCGCATCTCGGCTCCAGGTGGCGCTAGAGAAACCAAACCAAGTGCATTCGACTCAGCGTCCTCTAATTAGTAGATGGACCCAATTTCAGCTCTCTAGGACCTACCCATCACAAGATATGGGGGGGGCGATCACTTTGGGGGGGATCAATCTTCGTTTTTATCTATATAACCCTAGCCCAGCCCTAGCCCTAAGTGTGATTTTCCGCTAAGGGTTCCAAAAGTTTAGCAGAAAATCACACTGACCCTACCTACCTAGCCCTGCACCAACACTTCGCCTAAACCTACCATTCGTAGCCCTAGGCACCTCAACCCTAACCCGTACGACTAAGTCCCACCCACCCGCCCCACCCACACGCCCCACACCTACCCCACCCACACACCTACCCCACCCACACCAAAACACTAAGCAAATAGAACTGACCGCCACCCACCCGACGCCTCTCCCAACCCATATCTCGCCGCCTGGGGGCGCTATAGAGCGACCAAACCAGCTGCAATCCACTGGGGGCGGAACCCACGAGTACACAGACCGAGTTTCAGCTCTCTAGCACCCATGGATCACCAGATGTGGGCGGCGATCGCTACCGTAGCTCGCCTCCTGGTGGCGCTAGAGAAACCAAACCGTGTGCAATCGACTGGGGCCCCCCCAAATACTATAGACACCAAATTTCAGCTCTCTAGCACCCATGGATCACCAGATATGGGGGCGATCACCACTGGTCACTACCGCATCTCGGCTCCAGGTGGCGCTAGAGAAACCAAACCAAGTGCATTCGACTCAGCGTCCTCTAATTAGTAGATGGACCCAATTTCAGCTCTCTAGGACCTACCCATCACAAGATATGGGGGGGGCGATCACTTTGGGGGGGATCAATCTTCGTTTTTATCTATATAACCCTAGCCCAGCCCTAGCCCTAAGTGTGATTTTCCGCTAAGGGTTCCAAAAGTTTAGCAGAAAATCACACTGACCCTACCTACCTAGCCCTGCACCAACACTTCGCCTAAACCTACCATTCGTAGCCCTAGGCACCTCAACCCTAACCCGTACGACTAAGTCCCACCCACCCGCCCCACCCACACGCCCCACACCTACCCCACCCACACACCTACCCCACCCACACCAAAACACTAAGCAAATAGAACTGACCGCCACCCACCCGACGCCTCTCCCAACCCATATCTCGCCGCCTGGGGGCGCTATAGAGCGACCAAACCAGCTGCAATCCACTGGGGGCGGAACCCACGAGTACACAGACCGAGTTTCAGCTCTCTAGCACCCATGGATCACCAGATGTGGGCGGCGATCGCTACCGTAGCTCGCCTCCTGGTGGCGCTAGAGAAACCAAACCGTGTGCAATCGACTGGGGCCCCCCCAAATACTATAGACACCAAATTTCAGCTCTCTAGCACCCATGGATCACCAGATATGGGGGCGATCACCACTGGTCACTACCGCATCTCGGCTCCAGGTGGCGCTAGAGAAACCAAACCAAGTGCATTCGACTCAGCGTCCTCTAATTAGTAGATGGACCCAATTTCAGCTCTCTAGGACCTACCCATCACAAGATATGGGGGGGGCGATCACTTTGGGGGGGATCAATCTTCGTTTTTATCTATATAACCCTAGCCCAGCCCTAGCCCTAAGTGTGATTTTCCGCTAAGGGTTCCAAAAGTTTAGCAGAAAATCACACTGACCCTACCTACCTAGCCCTGCACCAACACTTCGCCTAAACCTACCATTCGTAGCCCTAGGCACCTCAACCCTAACCCGTACGACTAAGTCCCACCCACCCGCCCCACCCACACGCCCCACACCTACCCCACCCACACACCTACCCCACCCACACCAAAACACTAAGCAAATAGAACTGACCGCCACCCACCCGACGCCTCTCCCAACCCATATCTCGCCGCCTGGGGGCGCTATAGAGCGACCAAACCAGCTGCAATCCACTGGGGGCGGAACCCACGAGTACACAGACCGAGTTTCAGCTCTCTAGCACCCATGGATCACCAGATGTGGGCGGCGATCGCTACCGTAGCTCGCCTCCTGGTGGCGCTAGAGAAACCAAACCGTGTGCAATCGACTGGGGCCCCCCCAAATACTATAGACACCAAATTTCAGCTCTCTAGCACCCATGGATCACCAGATATGGGGGCGATCACCACTGGTCACTACCGCATCTCGGCTCCAGGTGGCGCTAGAGAAACCAAACCAAGTGCATTCGACTCAGCGTCCTCTAATTAGTAGATGGACCCAATTTCAGCTCTCTAGGACCTACCCATCACAAGATATGGGGGGGGCGATCACTTTGGGGGGGATCAATCTTCGTTTTTATCTATATAACCCTAGCCCAGCCCTAGCCCTAAGTGTGATTTTCCGCTAAGGGTTCCAAAAGTTTAGCAGAAAATCACACTGACCCTACCTACCTAGCCCTGCACCAACACTTCGCCTAAACCTACCATTCGTAGCCCTAGGCACCTCAACCCTAACCCGTACGACTAAGTCCCACCCACCCGCCCCACCCACACGCCCCACACCTACCCCACCCACACACCTACCCCACCCACACCAAAACACTAAGCAAATAGAACTGACCGCCACCCACCCGACGCCTCTCCCAACCCATATCTCGCCGCCTGGGGGCGCTATAGAGCGACCAAACCAGCTGCAATCCACTGGGGGCGGAACCCACGAGTACACAGACCGAGTTTCAGCTCTCTAGCACCCATGGATCACCAGATGTGGGCGGCGATCGCTACCGTAGCTCGCCTCCTGGTGGCGCTAGAGAAACCAAACCGTGTGCAATCGACTGGGGCCCCCCCAAATACTATAGACACCAAATTTCAGCTCTCTAGCACCCATGGATCACCAGATATGGGGGCGATCACCACTGGTCACTACCGCATCTCGGCTCCAGGTGGCGCTAGAGAAACCAAACCAAGTGCATTCGACTCAGCGTCCTCTAATTAGTAGATGGACCCAATTTCAGCTCTCTAGGACCTACCCATCACAAGATATGGGGGGGGCGATCACTTTGGGGGGGATCAATCTTCGTTTTTATCTATATAACCCTAGCCCAGCCCTAGCCCTAAGTGTGATTTTCCGCTAAGGGTTCCAAAAGTTTAGCAGAAAATCACACTGACCCTACCTACCTAGCCCTGCACCAACACTTCGCCTAAACCTACCATTCGTAGCCCTAGGCACCTCAACCCTAACCCGTACGACTAAGTCCCACCCACCCGCCCCACCCACACGCCCCACACCTACCCCACCCACACACCTACCCCACCCACACCAAAACACTAAGCAAATAGAACTGACCGCCACCCACCCGACGCCTCTCCCAACCCATATCTCGCCGCCTGGGGGCGCTATAGAGCGACCAAACCAGCTGCAATCCACTGGGGGCGGAACCCACGAGTACACAGACCGAGTTTCAGCTCTCTAGCACCCATGGATCACCAGATGTGGGCGGCGATCGCTACCGTAGCTCGCCTCCTGGTGGCGCTAGAGAAACCAAACCGTGTGCAATCGACTGGGGCCCCCCCAAATACTATAGACACCAAATTTCAGCTCTCTAGCACCCATGGATCACCAGATATGGGGGCGATCACCACTGGTCACTACCGCATCTCGGCTCCAGGTGGCGCTAGAGAAACCAAACCAAGTGCATTCGACTCAGCGTCCTCTAATTAGTAGATGGACCCAATTTCAGCTCTCTAGGACCTACCCATCACAAGATATGGGGGGGGCGATCACTTTGGGGGGGATCAATCTTCGTTTTTATCTATATAACCTAGCCCAGCCCTAGCCCTAAGTGTGATTTTCCGCTAAGGGTTCCAAAAGTTTAGCAGAAAATCACACTGACCCTACCTACCTAGCCCTGCACCAACACTTCGCCTAAACCTACCATTCGTAGCCCTAGGCACCTCAACCCTAACCCGTACGACTAAGTCCCACCCACCCGCCCCACCCACACGCCCCACACCTACCCCACCCACACACCTACCCCACCCACACCAAAACACTAAGCAAATAGAACTGACCGCCACCCACCCGACGCCTCTCCCAACCCATATCTCGCCGCCTGGGGGCGCTATAGAGCGACCAAACCAGCTGCAATCCACTGGGGGCGGAACCCACGAGTACACAGACCGAGTTTCAGCTCTCTAGCACCCATGGATCACCAGATGTGGGCGGCGATCGCTACCGTAGCTCGCCTCCTGGTGGCGCTAGAGAAACCAAACCGTGTGCAATCGACTGGGGCCCCCCCAAATACTATAGACACCAAATTTCAGCTCTCTAGCACCCATGGATCACCAGATATGGGGGCGATCACCACTGGTCACTACCGCATCTCGGCTCCAGGTGGCGCTAGAGAAACCAAACCAAGTGCATTCGACTCAGCGTCCTCTAATTAGTAGATGGACCCAATTTCAGCTCTCTAGGACCTACCCATCACAAGATATGGGGGGGGCGATCACTTTGGGGGGGATCAATCTTCGTTTTTATCTATATAACCTAGCCCAGCCCTAGCCCTAAGTGTGATTTTCCGCTAAGGGTTCCAAAAGTTTAGCAGAAAATCACACTGACCCTACCTACCTAGCCCTGCACCAACACTTCGCCTAAACCTACCATTCGTAGCCCTAGGCACCTCAACCCTAACCCGTACGACTAAGTCCCACCCACCCGCCCCACCCACACGCCCCACACCTACCCCACCCACACACCTACCCCACCCACACCAAAACACTAAGCAAATAGAACTGACCGCCACCCACCCGACGCCTCTCCCAACCCATATCTCGCCGCCTGGGGGCGCTATAGAGCGACCAAACCAGCTGCAATCCACTGGGGGCGGAACCCACGAGTACACAGACCGAGTTTCAGCTCTCTAGCACCCATGGATCACCAGATGTGGGCGGCGATCGCTACCGTAGCTCGCCTCCTGGTGGCGCTAGAGAAACCAAACCGTGTGCAATCGACTGGGGCCCCCCCAAATACTATAGACACCAAATTTCAGCTCTCTAGCACCCATGGATCACCAGATATGGGGGCGATCACCACTGGTCACTACCGCATCTCGGCTCCAGGTGGCGCTAGAGAAACCAAACCAAGTGCATTCGACTCAGCGTCCTCTAATTAGTAGATGGACCCAATTTCAGCTCTCTAGGACCTACCCATCACAAGATATGGGGGGGGCGATCACTTTGGGGGGGATCAATCTTCGTTTTTATCTATATAACCTAGCCCAGCCCTAGCCCTAAGTGTGATTTTCCGCTAAGGGTTCCAAAAGTTTAGCAGAAAATCACACTGACCCTACCTACCTAGCCCTGCACCAACACTTCGCCTAAACCTACCATTCGTAGCCCTAGGCACCTCAACCCTAACCCGTACGACTAAGTCCCACCCACCCGCCCCACCCACACGCCCCACACCTACCCCACCCACACACCTACCCCACCCACACCAAAACACTAAGCAAATAGAACTGACCGCCACCCACCCGACGCCTCTCCCAACCCATATCTCGCCGCCTGGGGGCGCTATAGAGCGACCAAACCAGCTGCAATCCACTGGGGGCGGAACCCACGAGTACACAGACCGAGTTTCAGCTCTCTAGCACCCATGGATCACCAGATGTGGGCGGCGATCGCTACCGTAGCTCGCCTCCTGGTGGCGCTAGAGAAACCAAACCGTGTGCAATCGACTGGGGCCCCCCCAAATACTATAGACACCAAATTTCAGCTCTCTAGCACCCATGGATCACCAGATATGGGGGCGATCACCACTGGTCACTACCGCATCTCGGCTCCAGGTGGCGCTAGAGAAACCAAACCAAGTGCATTCGACTCAGCGTCCTCTAATTAGTAGATGGACCCAATTTCAGCTCTCTAGGACCTACCCATCACAAGATATGGGGGGGGCGATCACTTTGGGGGGGATCAATCTTCGTTTTTATCTATATAACCTAGCCCAGCCCTAGCCCTAAGTGTGATTTTCCGCTAAGGGTTCCAAAAGTTTAGCAGAAAATCACACTGACCCTACCTACCTAGCCCTGCACCAACACTTCGCCTAAACCTACCATTCGTAGCCCTAGGCACCTCAACCCTAACCCGTACGACTAAGTCCCACCCACCCGCCCCACCCACACGCCCCACACCTACCCCACCCACACACCTACCCCACCCACACCAAAACACTAAGCAAATAGAACTGACCGCCACCCACCCGACGCCTCTCCCAACCCATATCTCGCCGCCTGGGGGCGCTATAGAGCGACCAAACCAGCTGCAATCCACTGGGGGCGGAACCCACGAGTACACAGACCGAGTTTCAGCTCTCTAGCACCCATGGATCACCAGATGTGGGCGGCGATCGCTACCGTAGCTCGCCTCCTGGTGGCGCTAGAGAAACCAAACCGTGTGCAATCGACTGGGGCCCCCCCAAATACTATAGACACCAAATTTCAGCTCTCTAGCACCCATGGATCACCAGATATGGGGGCGATCACCACTGGTCACTACCGCATCTCGGCTCCAGGTGGCGCTAGAGAAACCAAACCAAGTGCATTCGACTCAGCGTCCTCTAATTAGTAGATGGACCCAATTTCAGCTCTCTAGGACCTACCCATCACAAGATATGGGGGGGGCGATCACTTTGGGGGGGATCAATCTTCGTTTTTATCTATATAACCTAGCCCAGCCCTAGCCCTAAGTGTGATTTTCCGCTAAGGGTTCCAAAAGTTTAGCAGAAAATCACACTGACCCTACCTACCTAGCCCTGCACCAACACTTCGCCTAAACCTACCATTCGTAGCCCTAGGCACCTCAACCCTAACCCGTACGACTAAGTCCCACCCACCCGCCCCACCCACACGCCCCACACCTACCCCACCCACACACCTACCCCACCCACACCAAAACACTAAGCAAATAGAACTGACCGCCACCCACCCGACGCCTCTCCCAACCCATATCTCGCCGCCTGGGGGCGCTATAGAGCGACCAAACCAGCTGCAATCCACTGGGGGCGGAACCCACGAGTACACAGACCGAGTTTCAGCTCTCTAGCACCCATGGATCACCAGATGTGGGCGGCGATCGCTACCGTAGCTCGCCTCCTGGTGGCGCTAGAGAAACCAAACCGTGTGCAATCGACTGGGGCCCCCCCAAATACTATAGACACCAAATTTCAGCTCTCTAGCACCCATGGATCACCAGATATGGGGGCGATCACCACTGGTCACTACCGCATCTCGGCTCCAGGTGGCGCTAGAGAAACCAAACCAAGTGCATTCGACTCAGCGTCCTCTAATTAGTAGATGGACCCAATTTCAGCTCTCTAGGACCTACCCATCACAAGATATGGGGGGGGCGATCACTTTGGGGGGGATCAATCTTCGTTTTTATCTATATAACCTAGCCCAGCCCTAGCCCTAAGTGTGATTTTCCGCTAAGGGTTCCAAAAGTTTAGCAGAAAATCACACTGACCCTACCTACCTAGCCCTGCACCAACACTTCGCCTAAACCTACCATTCGTAGCCCTAGGCACCTCAACCCTAACCCGTACGACTAAGTCCCACCCACCCGCCCCACCCACACGCCCCACACCTACCCCACCCACACACCTACCCCACCCACACCAAAACACTAAGCAAATAGAACTGACCGCCACCCACCCGACGCCTCTCCCAACCCATATCTCGCCGCCTGGGGGCGCTATAGAGCGACCAAACCAGCTGCAATCCACTGGGGGCGGAACCCACGAGTACACAGACCGAGTTTCAGCTCTCTAGCACCCATGGATCACCAGATGTGGGCGGCGATCGCTACCGTAGCTCGCCTCCTGGTGGCGCTAGAGAAACCAAACCGTGTGCAATCGACTGGGGCCCCCCCAAATACTATAGACACCAAATTTCAGCTCTCTAGCACCCATGGATCACCAGATATGGGGGCGATCACCACTGGTCACTACCGCATCTCGGCTCCAGGTGGCGCTAGAGAAACCAAACCAAGTGCATTCGACTCAGCGTCCTCTAATTAGTAGATGGACCCAATTTCAGCTCTCTAGGACCTACCCATCACAAGATATGGGGGGGGCGATCACTTTGGGGGGGATCAATCTTCGTTTTTATCTATATAACCTAGCCCAGCCCTAGCCCTAAGTGTGATTTTCCGCTAAGGGTTCCAAAAGTTTAGCAGAAAATCACACTGACCCTACCTACCTAGCCCTGCACCAACACTTCGCCTAAACCTACCATTCGTAGCCCTAGGCACCTCAACCCTAACCCGTACGACTAAGTCCCACCCACCCGCCCCACCCACACGCCCCACACCTACCCCACCCACACACCTACCCCACCCACACCAAAACACTAAGCAAATAGAACTGACCGCCACCCACCCGACGCCTCTCCCAACCCATATCTCGCCGCCTGGGGGCGCTATAGAGCGACCAAACCAGCTGCAATCCACTGGGGGCGGAACCCACGAGTACACAGACCGAGTTTCAGCTCTCTAGCACCCATGGATCACCAGATGTGGGCGGCGATCGCTACCGTAGCTCGCCTCCTGGTGGCGCTAGAGAAACCAAACCGTGTGCAATCGACTGGGGCCCCCCCAAATACTATAGACACCAAATTTCAGCTCTCTAGCACCCATGGATCACCAGATATGGGGGCGATCACCACTGGTCACTACCGCATCTCGGCTCCAGGTGGCGCTAGAGAAACCAAACCAAGTGCATTCGACTCAGCGTCCTCTAATTAGTAGATGG
>JAMKFB010000206.1:47500-98455 GCA_036247105.1 Cirrhinus mrigala
CGTTCTGGTCCTTTAAGCTCCTGGATGGGCAAACGGTCGTTACGCTGATACAGGTCGCCCAGCAGAATCTTAAACAGTTCCTCTCTCACCATGTAGTGGCTTCTTATTAAACATTTGGCCACTTCCGTGTGGGAAAGTAAAATTGACGCTGCTCCAAAGCCTCCTTTGATCAAAACCTTGTGTTTATTGTAACAAAAACATAAATACTTGAAAAAATAAGACAAAACTGTGTAGTGAGGAATAATGGCTGCAGGTCAAAAAACTGTCTCCCTCCCATTGACACATCACTTCCTGTTTAAGATGGCTACCCACAGGAAATGCCAAAAGGGTTACAATTAATCTCATTCGCCACAGCGGGAGCACAGAAAATATGCAGAATGTGCAGTCAAAAGTACATAAGCAATAGAAAACACTATACAACAATATTAACACCTTAATGGCTCCTACATCCCGGATCCTTAATTGGCAATATTAAGGCAATTCCATATATATATATATATATATATATATATATATATATATATATATATATATATATATATATATATTAAGGAGCCATAAAAAGTTCATAGTATAATGTCCCCTTAAACTTCTGAATAAATAATAGTCCAGACACGAAAAGGAAAAGAAAAAAGAATCCAGTTAGAAAAAATTCCAAAAAAAAACATTTTTAAAAAATGTAATCAAAAGAGCAATCATTCATCATATAACTCTGCATACTACAGAATTTATAAAAAAAATTACTCTTGAAGAAGGCACAGCTTATTAATAGGCCTTTCCAGTATATTGGACTTTGTTTTGACCAAGACACGACGAACATGTCCTCTTTTATCGGGTAAGGTCTTAGTGATCCGTCCAACAGGCCAAGAGTTCCTTGGAGATGTATCATCTACAATAAGAACTATATTGCCATCTTATGCAGTCTCCCACCAACTCTTAAAATCCCATCCTCAAGAAAAGGATCAAGTTTGTAGATGCTACTGCCTTTCTTAATAGTATGTCCTTTCTTCAGAGATAAAATTTCAGGCTTGAATGATTGTTGCTGAACAAAACATACTAACGCCTTCTCCGCATGGATAAGATCCTCAACTGAAAGCTCTTTATCTCCAAACTGAGTTTTTACTTCCGTTTTCTTGTTATTGAAGCCATCCAAATTACTAGGATCAGTGCTTTGTAGATGAAACATGTGTGCATCCTTTTTCCTTTGGCCCAATAACCGGAGCATCTTCTTAAACTTCAGGATCCACGCAGTAGCCCTTTTAAGGCTATTCCATGAAGAGAAATGCTCAATGAACTTGTTGATAGGATCATGGGCTCTTGTCAAAACAGTAGAAAAGGCCATAGCTTCTTTCTTTACTTCTGAATCATCTACAGAGTTGTTCATTTGTTCCTCTGGAAAACAAGGCCAATTTGATTCAGACAGCAAAAGAAATTCTGGACCGTGCAACCATCTGTCTGAACCAAGGAACGAATCAATCAAAAGGCCACGAGATGGATGCAGCATCTGCAGGAATCAAAAATCCATTAACGTAACGCCACTGAGATTTCTCGGACAAGTCACGTATTTTTCTGACTCTATTTGCAACATATGTTTTGAATCGTGTTGTATCATTAAAGATGTATTTCAAAACAGACGTACTATCGGTCCAGAAGACAGATTCCATACGTGGGATTTCGATCTCTCTCTTAAGCATCCTGTCAACCTGAGCAGCAAGGACAGCAGCTGCCAACTCGAGCCTAGGGATAGTTACAGGCTTTAATGGGGCAACTCTGGCCTTGCCCAATACAAAGGCAACATGAACGGCCCCAGTGATGTTGGTAAGTCGCAAATAGCTAGCTATACCATACCCTTCCTCGCTAACATCACTAAAATGATGTAGCTGGGCTGTTTGTATTTTGCCATAATTTGATGGTTTGAAACATATATAAATGCTTAGGTTGTTTAGTTTGTTCAAGCCATCAAGCCATTTCTCCCAGTTTTTTATTAACCCATCTGGAATCTTGTCGTCCCAGCCACAGTTGACTCGGCAAAGTTCCTGTTGTATTCTCTTTGCAGGGAGAATCAATGGGGCAAGAAATCCAATCGGATCATAGATAGAATTCACAGTGGAAAGAATAGTCCTCTTGGTTGGCTGTTGCTCCTTTAAATTAATCTTAAAATAAAAGGAGTCTGCTCCGGTGCTCCACTGAATTCCGAGAGCTCTTTCCACGGGAAGTTTATCTTTATCCAGATCCAACTCTTTAACTTCTTTGGCTTTCTCCTCATTTGGAATAGAGGCTACGACAGAACGATTGTTACTAGTCCACTTTGTTAGTCTGAATCCTCCAGTGGCGCAGACAGCTCTTAAATCCTGAATTAGAGAAATAGCCGCATCCTCATCCAGTAAGGAAGTAAGACAGTCATCAACATAGAAATTCCTTCTAATGGTATTAAGAACTTCCTTGCCAACTATACCCTCATTGTCCTCTGCTGTTTTCTTGAGTGCATAATTTGCACAACTAGGTGAAGAGACAGCACCAAAGAGGTGCACCAACATCCGATACTCTGCCAATGGTTGACTAATGTCACCTCTAGGCCACCACAAGAATCGTAAGAAATCCACATCTTCAGGTGCAACTTTAACTTGATGAAACATTCCTTCGATATCTGCCATGACTGCCACAGGTTCCTGACAGAATCAAAGGATAACTCCAAGCAAGCTGTTTGAAAGGTCAGGACCTTGGAGAAGCTCTTGGTTTAGCGATGTACCTTGAAACGAAGACCCACAATCGAAAACAACTCTAATTTTCTTCTTCCTCTTATGGTACACACCATGATGAGGTATGTACCAGACTTTTCCAAATGTTCCAGACAACTGATCTACTGGCACCTTTCCAGCATGCTTCTTCTCCAAGATATCGCTTATGAACTCCGTATAGTCAGAAAAAAAACACATCATCTCTTTGAAACCTCTTCATGAGGGTAATAGATCGCTGTTCAGCTACTCTTCTATTATTAGGCAAATAGACTTTCTCTTGACGGAACGGAAGTCGAAGTTGATAGTGACCATCCTGTTTAGTAACAGAATCTGCTGCATGTTTGAGAAACATCCTGTCCTCAACTGAATGCTCAAGCTTCTCATCACAGGCCTTTTCAGAAAAATCATGGTTTAGCTGGCTCATGAGAAGCTCTTCCAAACTGGAAATTGAAATTCTGTTGCAGAACACCTTTAGTTGCTCATTTTTACTTATAGATGGGCTTCTACCCAATGGGCCATTAATAAGCCATCCTAAATGAGTCAAGACAGCATAAGGACCATCTCCTTGACTATTAATGACCATCCATGGCTCTATAAGCTTTGGAGCATTAACTCCAATTAACAGACCGACTTCCGCATCAATGGTGTTCAAACTGACCTCTTTAAGATATGGCCAGTGCCGAAAATCCTCTTCAGTAGGAATGTTCTCTTTGCCAACTGGTATACAAGCTTGAGTAAAAACCTCCGGGAGGGGCAAGAAATTATTGCTATTAAGGTTGCTCACTTCTAACCCATCTAATTTATAGGTACATATTGGTCTCTCTTGCCCCATAGTCCTGAGTAAAACTTCCATTTTCCTTCCCCTCAAATGCAACCTTTCCATTAGATTTTCTGTGCAGAACGTAGCAGAGCTTCCGGGATCAAGAAAAGCATACGTTTGTATTATGTTACTTCCATTGCAAGCCTTGATCTTTACTGGTACAATTGCAAGCTTGTAGTCTAAGGAACCAACTTCTGCCTGCTCTGTTGACACCATAGCAATTGTAATAGAGTTACCATTGCCCATTAGAATAGCCTCCTTGCCATCCTTACTATTCTGGGAAATGTGTTGCTCTTTAGGAGACATGTTTTCAACATGGAGGATCGTTGGGTGCCTTTTGTGACAAGTCTTGCAATCCAGCCGTTTTCTACATGCTTTGCTCATGTGTCCTTTCAGAAGACATGCAAAGCAAAGTCCTTTTCCCTTTAGGAAATCTACCTTGTCTTGATGAGGTTTTAAAACTATCTGATGACATGACTCCAACGCATAATTGCCAGAACAGAACAAACAGGGGGATTGTAATGCAACATTTATAGTTTCTGCACTCTTTGTCTCTTTTGTACTGGACATCAGTGTTGAAACAGAAGTAGCAAAGCTTTTCTTACTGCCAGCCTTCAGCGGACAAAACCCAGTCTTTGCCTTAACGCTCTTTGTTTTAGAAGTAAGATCTTGAATATTACCAAAGATAGGATCTTGCAATATTTTTGCTTGTCTTTCAATGAAAGCAACCACATCCTAGAATTTAGCTCTACTATGTGTTCTTTCTAGAATGTCACATGCAGTATTTCTCCACTTTTCATGCAACTTGTATGGAAGCTTGGATATTATTTGCTTAAGGTTGGAAGGCAAGTCAAGATCAAACATGTTGGGGAGGTCTTCAGCAGCACTGCAACAGCCCCTCAAATAGAGTGCATAAGCATGAAGAGCCTTTCCATCATCAGCCCTGATATTACTCCAACCTAGGGCCTTCTCCATATAGCCACTTGTGATTTTTACTTCATCACCAAAATGAAGCTTCAGAAGCTTCTTAGCTTCAGCATAACCCCTTATAGCATCCATACACTCAAAAAAATGATTTTTCAGTTCTGTTCACTTTACCTAAACAATTCATGTTGAATTAATGCCATTGTGGCCATTTTTCATTTCAGCATGATTGTGTCATGTTAACCTGACTTAAAACTGTCACGCGTTGGTTTAACATAAAGTTTTCATTTTAAAAGTACATGTTTCAATCACTTAGCTCAGTCAAACTGCACTCAAAAAAATGGTTTTGCGCCACTGTTCGTTTTACCCAGGTATTTATTGTTAAAACAACACAAGTATGTTTCTTTTTCTGCCAAAACACTATTGTGTTGTGTTCTATTAATTTAAACTGTTTAAGTTTCCATTTACTTAATTATCAATCGTTAAACTAACATAAACGGTTTAATTTCGCCGTTCAAAAAAACGGATATGACGTTTCCAACGCATTTGATGAAGACGGTGCGAAGGAGGTTTATCATGGCGTCAGAGCTAGAAGTACCAGTCAGGAAAGAAAATCTAAAGTTTTCTTTGTGTCAAGTCAAAATCTTTAATTTCTGTAAGTGATTTTACTATGCCTTTAGTGTTGTTTTGCAGTCGAGTTTAACTGGTATATTGCGCCGTTAATAGATAATTTTGTGCGGCTGGGACATGTGAAAGCGCATGTGGACTGCACAGTAAAATTCACAGAGTAAAATTCAGAGAACATTTGGTCCCTCTCTAAATATAGTTAAATTAACACTGAAGCAGAGTTAAAGTTAGAGATAATGAAATGATCAATTAAATGATGATTGTGTATTAGTCATGAACACCTGCTGTTAACGAGCAGAATCACTGAAGAAACGAGAAACACAAGAACTACGACTGACTTCAGCCACAGATTAAATAAACTAAAATAAAAGACATTAAATCTCTCAAAATCTGATTAAACAACTCCACAAACAGCATCACCAGCTTCACTCATTACTAAGCAGACTGGCTTAATTGTAATAATAATAATTAAAAAAAAAAAAAACATAATGCCACCATAATTGTGGTCAAGGTTTGCTTTAGTTTGTCTCTTGACCCTTTTAATAACTTATAATAATTTTGCTTCTAGGCAATTGTAATTTTGTTTCACAACAAACATTTGTGCATTGCTGAATCAAATGTTTGACGCAACTGATTATTTTACACTTTCTGCTTATAGCTCATTTGTGTGAATATTATAAAGTGATCTTTCTCTTTGGTTTATTGATGGGCATATTGCTGAAAAAAGGTCCTATTAAACAATCACCACCATAAAGCTTCAATTTAAAAAAAAAAAAAAAGAGGTACACCTGCTCAGGATTTTAGACATGAACACTTATCATATGATCCTCAACAGTGGTGACAATAATTATTCATGCTGCTGTGCATGATGGGAGTTTTTACTATGTTGTTACCCAGCATGCATTGCAGTATAAAGCATTTTGTTGATTGTCACCATTGTTGAGATTAATATGCTGGTACTTGATGTCTGTGTGTCTGTATGTAACAGCAGTGTTTTCTTATGCTTTACATGAACCTAAAATAATTCTTCTTTACTGTTACATCATAGTTTTTTTTTTGTCTGCTGAAGTTTCACGGGGTTGGTTATGGTTATCTAAATGCATCAATTGAGAAAAAGTAATCAAAATATCTCACAATAAACATCTCAACATATAAAATCAATTAAAATGCGCTTCATGTAAAGCACTGATCACTCTGTTTTACAGCATCACATGTATAGCTAAACAGAGATCTAACCCAAAAACTGAAGGGTCAAGAGCTCAACTAAAGCAAATGCTGATCTCAATGATGGTGGCATCATTTTAACCACTAAAACATCAACTTTTGTTCCTCTGTAATCCTCAATAACAGTTTCTGTAGATGTGTGACAGAAATAAAATCAGTCTGGTTAATAATAAGTGAAGCTGGTGATGCTGTTTGTGAAGTTGTTTAATCATCATCTGCTGAGATCTTGAGAGATTTAATCCCTTAATTTCAGTTGATTTAATCTGTGGCTTAACCGGTTTAAGTTACAAGGAAGTGAATAAATTGAGTTGGTTGGACATTACTATTTCACATAAATTCTTCCTCATTCAGCTGTGTTGTCACAACACAAAGAGTTTGCATAGATTCGAAAAAATCCATTCATGTTCATCAAAAACAATTTGGTTGTGTGGAACCACTGTCCATAATTGAATTAAGTAGGTTTAAAGAATCATTTTTTTGAGTGTGTGGGATGGGCTGGTGTACCTGGTTGTGATTGAAATGAAGACAGAAGAACAGCTGGACTTACACCTATCAATAAGGCACATGTTTGAAGGATCATGTAGATACTTACTTCGAGTTGTCTTCTGTAGAGAAGCTGGACTGGGCACTGAAAAATCTTTAGGCGCAGAGGACAATGGCTCTACAAATACATAGACAAATAATATAACAATAATAAAAGTCTTTCTTTTCCAATTAAAACTCTGAACAACAACATTCATAATGCAGACATCTGTTAAGCTATATTAAAATCTCTATTATTAAATAATCTCTATTATTAAATATATATATATATATTTATTTATTTTTATATTTATATTTACATAAATATATTAATATATATTTGTAGCAGCAGCGTAAAGAAATCATCTTACTGTGTGATGGTTCAGCTATGTGGGAAGTGGTCTCTGAAGATGACAGATATTAACCCAGCATTAGATTTAAATCAGCTTCATTAAAATTTCTACATTAGTCAAATCTATGTGCAGTATACCCTTACCATCTATGCCGCATTCCTCAAATGTAAGTGTCCTACGAGCTTGACGGGTGTCTGCAGTGCTGCTGTCTCCTGAGAACACGATTCCTCTATTAGCATTTATTTATACACGATATAACGAGGGCGATGATCGCTACATTGCCAAAAGTATGTGGAAACTAATTCTAATTAACAGGTTTGGCTACTACTGTAATCCCAATAAAGGTAAACCTGACCCCACTTAAGTTTTGTCCAAAAGGGAGCGAAACCTTTTTTTTTTCTTCATTATGTGGATGCTCTTTTAACTGCAAAAACAGAACCAACAACCACAAATAAGTGCGGTGTTCATGTGTACACATACTTTTGGCCACGAAGTGTATGAATGTGATTCACCAGAACTGCTATATAACTAAGATGGATATTACAAATAATTGTTAGTTAAATATAAATAAATATCACATACCTGTAGTTGGTACTGAAGACTCTGATGGTGACTCTGAACTGGCTGGCTTTTGGACAAGAAACTTCAGCTCTTCAGGAAGGGGCACAGGTGTCTTTTGAGCTGGTACTGGGGCCAAAAGTAAGACACATCAAAAATTTAAAAACAGCAAGTTTATTGTGTTGGTAAACAAGGCAAATATTTGAATACGGGGTCAGAGTTATAATGCATTTACCATCAGCAGGTGGTTTGGAGAGGGCAGGAGAAGGTCCTGAAATATACAACATTTTGTCATCCATTTTAGGATTAGCAACATAAAAGCTGGTGTTTATACAGACAAATTGCTACTCCGTCCAATTTCTGGTGGAGGTGCAGCTGTTGGAGAACACACAAAGCATTAATTTAGATTTAAACCAGCTTCAAAGCCTTGTCTTAATTTTCTTTTTAGTATAGTAAAAGCAATATAAAACAATGTGTACGTTAACCAGTCAAAATAAAATTATCTATAAAACCGTAGAAATCAAATGACAAAAAAATAAATAAAAATAAAATAAATAATAACTTACTTTGCACCTGTAGCTTGGAGGGGGTGATGCTCAGCATCGCACGCTCCAGCTCCTCATCTTTCTCCATCTCTGTATTGAAGACAAAACCAATTATTTTTACTTAACGTCATGTTTCTTCTGAGGTGTATTTACCTTAAAAAAAAGCTACGTTCTTGTACTAGTAAACAAGTTTCCTAAAAAGCACAATGGCAAATACTTCTTAAGAACAAATGTGAAAATTAACTTACCCATGGGCTCATCTTGGGCTTTTGATGCAGTAACAGGTGAGGGGTGGGTGGAACGCTGTTTCTTCCACAGGTATTGCTGCAGCTTATACATCCGTGTCCCTGGTACACATGTTTTCTTCATAACGAAGGAAGCATAACCATCTGCCCTGCTGTCCCAAATCTCCAGCCAGGTACTCTTTGCTCGAGAACCAAAACCAACTAGCTGGTTGTCCTCAGACAAGGCTGCTGGAGCAGCTGGATTTTTGCACAAATAGCTAAGAAGAGACTGGATTTCCTCAAAGCTTTGGGCATAACTGACAAAGGACAACAGGCTGTCCTTGCTGTTACCCTCTGTCATAAAGTCTCCTGCAGCCTCTTCCTGCTGAAGGCTTTTGATCAGGTAGATGGTGTACCCAATGTCATTTTCAAGGAGCCAGCGGAAACACTTCCCCTTGTACTTGCCAAACTGCAAGATATACTCCCCTAACACCTCAATCCTGTCTGAGGCATCACCTCCTCTCTGACGGACTACAACCAAAGCATTTTGACGGACCAACTCCTGCTTCTTAGGTGCCGACTTGTCCTGTAGCGATGTGTTGTCTTTAATCAGCCTGGCTTGATCAGTCGGCTCCTGAAGAAGATATCCCAATGGCCCTTTCCGGAACGCTACTTGAACCCTTCCCAGGAAAAATTCAACTTTTTTGTGCATGATAATCTGTACAACACAAAAATGAGTATCTGTTAGATGTATACATAAAACGTCTCTCAATCTGTATTTGTCTATAATGTACACACACACACACACACACACACACACATACATACATATATATATATATATATACTTGTCTTTGAGTTTGGCAGAGTTGAAGGCTTGACCTTTACTTTTGCTGGTTGACATGGGTCACATATTACAGATCATATGGATGACGGTTTTAAAAATTCACTTTGACGTAAGCACATTACACTACAAGCAAGTAACTTACCCATTTAGCAAGGGTATTTCTCCAAAACTTGAAGTATGGTTTATCAACGTAATACAAAAAATGTAAACAACATAGAGTACACAATAAACAACTTTTGGAAAAACAAGACCTATATACGCGCACCATGAACTGATTTCAGCTAACAAAAGGTATTTTCGATGTGTAGAAACGCATTACTCAAAAAGTCACGCAATTAATAAAGCGGGTAGGATAACGTTGGCTAGCAAACACTACAGGAGCACCACTGAGATGTAGTCGATTAAGCAAAAACATTACATAGTGATTGTAAAAGTCATGTTCATTCATAACTTTGTAAGCAAATCATCATGTGACGCTATAATAATAGTAAAGTAACGCCGAACAATACCTCACCGAGCGAAGCAAGCATTCTCGCTCAACAGCTAATGTGATTCTAGCCTTAAAAGCAGTAAAACATAAACTGTTGTCATGAATTGAAATGAGCCTTAAAAGCCAAGCCTTATTGGCTTGAAGGAGCTCCAGCTGCATCTCCAACCATACGCAACTAGTTGAGGCAGTGGAGCCTGTTCGATACATCAAGTATGCATATTTAAACTTAGCCAAGAAGTGTCTTTTTCAGCATGCTGCATTTTGAAGATAGCTGTCAAATCATAACTAACTATACAGATGATTCATGGAAATGGTTTGAACAATGGTTTGAAGGAGCTCCAGCTGCATCTCCAACCATACGCAACTAGTTGAGGCAGTCGAGCCTGTTCGATACATCAAGTATGCATATTTAAACTTAGCCAAGAAGTGTCTTTTTCAGCATGCTGCATTTTGAAGATAGCTGTCAAATCACAACTAACTATACAGATGATTCATGGAAATGGTTTGAACAATGACTTCCATGCTCGTTCAGTGAATTATAAGCAATTATTGCTCAAGCACCTGTGGAAAAGTCCAGCCTTTACAGCTGGCAGACAGGAAAGGTCAGGGTTAAAAGAACTAATGGCAGTAAACAGACCTTTTCACCGAGTCTGAAAAACACCAGAAGAAATATGTCCGGGGTTTGAAGGAGCTCCAGCTGCATCTCCAACCATACGCAACTAGTTGAGGCAGTCGAGCCTGTTCGATACATCAAGTCTGCATATTTAAACTTAGCCAAGAAGTGTCTTTTTCAGCATGCTGCATTTTGAAGATAGCTGTCAAATCACAACTAACTATACAGATGATTCATGGAAATGGTTTGAACAATGACTTCCATGCTCGTTCAGTGAATTATAAGCAATTATTGCTCAAGCACCTGTGGAAAAGTCCAGCCTTTACAGCTGGCAGACAGGAAAGGTCAGGGTTAAAAGAACTAATGGCAGTAAACAGACCTTTTCACCGAGTCTGAAAAACACCAGAAGAAATATGTCCGGGTTTACTGCTGACCTGAAATTTGGCATTGTCCCTGTAACAGCGGTGTTAACAGCCAAATGATTCCGTAGTCCCTCGAGCATTGGTGGTTCAGTGGTAGAATTCTCGCCTACCACGCGGGGGCCAATCGTGAATAGTTGGAACTCAGCGACAGCCAATGAAATTGAAGCATTTCAACAGCTGGCCAAAGAGTGAAAATGATGTCACAGCCAATCAGATTTTTTTCATGTATTTATTTGGACCGGGGTTCGAATCCCACTCAAGCAGGTCTAAACCATTGTTTCACACAGCTTTGTGCTTTTAATAAAACAAAATTATAAAACTTAAGAATATATTACACCTGCAAAGTATTTTACATTTGTGTCTTGCCTTTTTGGATTATAAAGCAAGGTATTATGAATAAATGATTAGTATTAAAATAAATACAGTAAAATAATAGTTTCATGATAATATAAAAACATGAATGGTTATATTAAATATTGAATAGCTTTTAAAATGTTAATAAGAGGCATTTAAATTTTACTCAAACTGAGTAATGTTCAAATATTGAATGAAAATTGACTGATGGAATAATTTAAGCCACACTTAATTAGTTAAATGACCAATTAGGTGTTTCCAAAACCATGTAAACTGTGAAATTTTAGTCCTATGAAATAGAAAACAGCACTCATGAAACAAATTTTAATTTTCAGTAGTTTTTATTAAATGCTTTAAGCACTTTTTAAGGTTAGTAAATATTTATCTAAGACATTAAGTAAAAAGAAAAACAGAATTCCGACAATAAATGCATATCACAATCTCACACTGAATAATAAATACAAATATACAGTATATACATGAGTTAAATATTTCTAAGGGGCAAAAGATCAAGAAATATAATTTATGTCTTTTATTCTGCCACACATCTCTGTCTTTCCATCTCGTAAAATGCAGACTCTTTAAACTCTTTCCAGGTCATCTCTTTCTGCATGCTCTCAGGTTGGTTAATGGAGGGCAACAGACATAGTTCAGTAGAGGAATTGTGGACCATTGCTGTATACTCATTAGAATGTTTTTCTTTTCCTGCTGTTCATTAAGCTCATTGTCAATGGCCTCCTTTAGTGGGGATGTCCAGCATTTGTGGTCCAGTACAAACACCCTGCCACCAGTCTTCACAGGTCCAGTACAGGTGCTCGCAGGGGAGGCCAGCATTGGCAGAGGTGGCATATACACTACCAGTCAAAAGTTTTTGAACACTAAAATTTCTTTTTTATTTTTTTTTTTTAAAGAAATCTCTTCTGCTCACCAAGACTGCATTTATTTGATCCAAAATACAGCAAAAGCAGTAATATTCTGAAATATCTTTACTATTTAAAATAACTGCTTTTTATTTGAATATATTTTAAAGTGTAATTTATTCCTGTGAATAATCAAAGCAGAATTTTCACCACCATTACTTCAGTCTTCAGTGTCACATGATCCTTCAGAAATAACTCTATGCTGATTTGCTGCTCAAGAAACTTATTATTATTGTTATTATTATTATTATTATTATTTTAAACAGTTGAGTACATTTTTTCAATTTTTCATTTGTCTAAAATAAAAAGCTTTTATAACACACACACACACACACATACATACATACATATATACATATATTTCACTTTTATTTATCAAAAATGATGATCAACATATTTATAACTAGGGCTGCACAATTAACTGGATTTCTAATCGTGATTATAATCACAGATGCCACAATTATGTAATTGTTCAAAGGCACAATTACAAAAAAAAAAAAAAAAAAAAAAAAAAAAAAATCCACTTACATTATTCTACTTTCTTAAGATATGTGTGTGTGAGAGTGTTTTTGTATTTTTACTACAGGTTATCTTAAGGTTTTTTTTTTTTCTCATTATTTTAATTTGTCCATTTTTACTTTTTTTATATTGAAAGAAACTATATCTATAAAAAAAGTGGCATGCAGTTGCTTCAAACAATGGTATAAAGCTATTCCAAACATTACTAAATGTAAATTGTGATAATCTTAATAATGGCAAATACAGTTTCAAGGGAATAATTGACAATTATGATTTTTTTCATAATCGCGCAGCCCTATTTATAATGTTACAAAAGATTTCTACTTTAGATAAATACTGTTCTTCTAAACTTTCTCTTCATCAAAGAAAACTGAAAAAAAAAATGCTACTCAGCTGTTTGTAATAATAATAATAATAATAATAATAATAATAATAATAATAATAATAATAATAATAATAATAACTATTATTATTATTATTATTATTATTATTATTATTATTATTATAAATGTTTCTCAAGCAGAAAATCAGCATATTGGTATTATTTCTATCATGTGACACTGAAGACTGGAGTAATGATGCTTCTTTAAAAAACATAAAAAAATCTTACTGTTCAAAACCTTTTAAATGGTAGTCTATGTAGTTCCTACATAGAGAGAAAAAAAGATTTAATTCTTTTCTGCATTCTGAAAATTTTTCTAACAACATTTGCATGTTCGTCAAAAATTTACCTGTTGCTGATTGATGCTCCACATGGGAGCCACAAGATGGGAACAGTGAGGGCACAGGCAATGCATCAGTGGTGTCTGTTGAACAAGTTGAACATTTAGTTTTATGTGTAAGGTAACAGTGTTTCTGCAGAATTTATGAAGGTAAATTTAAGACTTTTTTGAGACCAAGTAAAACAAATTTGAGGAACAAATGAGGAAAAACACAAATATGTTACTTAAATGTAAATGTCTAGAGAATATTAACTTCAGTTTAAAAATACAACTTCCAAAATATATTCATATTTTTTATATTCATTTACAAAAAAGCACTGAAACACTTTGATCCCAAACACCAGAATATGGAAATATCTTTTACTGCTTGTTTTCCAGTGCAAATGCCTCACGATTCTTAAATCAAGATGCATTTACAGGAGATACAAAATGACATGAAATACAGTCTTGTTTGTAGTAAGTTTATGATTAAGAGAAGAACTAATATCTGTCATTTGGCCAAAAAAAAGTCACCTTAATTTAAAATGAAGTTTTGATAACTCATTGACAAATATTTGTTCTTGTTTTAAGTATAGACTCATTTAATTTTATTGCATTTTCAACACTTTTTACATTTGCATCTGATATTAAAAAAAAAAAAAAAAAAAGTATCTTGATTGAAATATGTTTTGATATTTGTATTGGAAAACAAGACAAAATTCAGAGGAAGAGATTAATTCACATTTTGCTATGCATGCAACATTTAATGCCATCATTTAATGAATTTAAGACTTTCTGCTCTGATTTAAGTCTATTTTAAGACTAATTAATTTGCGTAAAACCTGCAGAAACCCTAGAAAAATGAATTTTGTGCATGATGTTGTTAATGTGTCAAAATATTTACCTGTATCTGTCTGGGGATCTGCATGGGTACCATGAAAAGATCAGGGCACAAGCAGTGTAGAAATAGTGGTCTCTACAAGAAAAACAAAATAGCATTACAAAAAGCAATAATTCTATTACACACATATATAAACATTCATATTCATATATTCATATATATATATATATATATATATATATATATATATATATATATATATATAAAACAACAGTGAAGGTACTAACTTAGTAGTAATCCTGCTGTTTTTGGCAGATTGATTTTCATTTACAATTTCATACTGCAAATATATAATGTCCAATACGGTAACAACAATGGTAAATTTATTGTTGTGATTCTAGTACTAAAAACCCATGGCTAAATTATGGTTACTATAGAAAACCATGGTTAGAAAACATTTTTAAACTGGAATACATGTAATCTTATTACAAAAATGAAAATAATTGTCACGCCCATTCATAATTTAGCTTCTAATTAACAGATGACGTGTTAATGATGACAAACAAAACACATAAACGTAACTTACAGCTAAGTTCATTCATAATTTGGCATGCAAACAAATCAACCTACGATGAACTATAGTAAGCAAACTCCGACAGGGTAAAGTTTGGAAACGAACAAGTTTACTAATGTAATTTCAGCATTAACGGTAACAAAACGTAAACTGATGTCACATAAAGTATCTTACCGTTGATCGATGCGCTGAGAATGCGTTGAATTAAACAAACGAGTCAGATCGCCGCTGTGTGTTTTCATTCTCCGAGCCGGGATGAAAATGGCGACTTCAAACTTCCCGGGGTGCCAAAACGCGGAAGTGCGCCACAAGGGCGTTAGTGGCCGAAAGTATATTGCATCCGTAGTGTTTTAGCACTACCATTGAAAATGAATGGGAAACGGTTTAGGGCCGTTTAGCAAAAGAATCCCGGGCCGCCGCGCGGGAGACCCGGGTCCGATTCCCGGCCAATGCAGGTGCGGCGTTATTTTGAGTAAGGCGTGTGTGTGGTTCTTAAAATGAGCCTTAAAAGCCAAGCCTTATTGGCTTGAAGGAGCTCCAGCTGCATCTCCAACCATACGCAACTAGTTGAGGCAGTCGAGCCTGTTCGATACATCAAGTCTGCATATTTAAACTTAGCCAAGAAGTGTCTTTTTCAGCATGCTGCATTTTGAAGATAGCTGTCAAATCACAACTAACTATACAGATGATTCATGGAAATGGTTTGAACAATGACTTCCATGCTCGTTCAGTGAATTATAAGCAATTATTGCTCAAGCACCTGTGGAAAAGTCCAGCCTTTACAGCTGGCAGACAGGAAAGGTCAGGGTTAAAAGAACTAATGGCAGTAAACAGACCTTTTCACCGAGTCTGAAAAACACCAGAAGAAATATGTCCGGGGTTTGAAGGAGCTCCAGCTGCATCTCCAACCATACGTAACTAGTTGAGGCAGTCGAGCCTGTTCGATACATCAAGTCTGCATATTTAAACTTAGCCAAGAAGTGTCTTTTTCAGCATGCTGCATTTTGAAGATAGCTGTCAAATCACAACTAACTATACAGATGATTCATGGAAATGGTTTGAACAATGACTTCCATGCTCGTTCAGTGAATTATAAGCAATTATTGCTCAAGCACCTGTGGAAAAGTCCAGCCTTTACAGCTGGCAGACAGGAAAGGTCAGGGTTAAAAGAACTAATGGCAGTAAACAGACCTTTTCACCGAGTCTGAAAAACACCGGAAGAAATATGTCCGGGGTTACTTCTGACCTGAAATTTGGCATTGTCCCTGTAACGGCGGTGTTATTGTCAAATGATTTGGCAGCCCCTCGGGCATTGGTGGTTCAGTGTTAGAATTCTCGCCTGCCACGTGGGAGACCCGGGTCACTTTCCCGGCCAATGCAGCAACTGCACTCTTTTACATCAGGCTGTGGTTGTTTCAAACGAGCCTTGAATCTAGATCCCCTTTTGCTTACAGGTGCTCCAGCTGTGTTTCCAGCACTGTGCACCTCCCAGCCACATTCGGAGCATTGGTGGTTCAGTGGTAGAATTCTCGCCTCCCATGCGGGAGACCCAGGTTCGATTCCGGGCCGATGCAGTTTGTTATATCAGATGCAAGCCCAGTTTGTTCTAAAGAAATACATTTGTATTTGCCACGAAAGGCTCTCTTGTTATCCATTCTATCAGTGTTTTTCGGAATGACTTCCTTAGCCTAATTCCCAGTAAATGCACAATTAGAAATTCATTTAGCAGAGCTCCTGCACCCATCGCACCCACGCACCCATTCCACTAAGTTCAGGCGTAACATCCAGCACAATTAGTCGCCCAAGGGTATTGAGAGGGACGAAACCCCAGTGCTGGGCATTGGTGGTTCAGTGGTAGAATTCTCGCCTGCCACGCGGGAGACCCGGGTCCGATTCCCGGCCAATGCAGGTGCGGCGTTATTTTGAGTAAGGCGTGTGTGTGGTTCTTTAAAATGAGCCTTAAAAGCCAAGCCTTATTGGCTTGAAGGAGCTCCAGCTGCATCTCCAACCATACGCAACTAGTTGAGGCAGTCGAGCCTGTTCGATACATCAAGTCTGCATATTTAAACTTAGCCAAGAAGTGTCTTTTTCAGCATGCTGCATTTTGAAGATAGCTGTCAAATCACAACTAACTATACAGATGATTCATGGAAATGGTTTGAACAATGACTTCCATGCTCGTTCAGTGAATTATAAGCAATTATTGCTCAAGCACCTGTGGAAAAGTCCAGCCTTTACAGCTGGCAGACAGGAAAGGTCAGGGTTAAAAGAACTAATGGCAGTAAACAGACCTTTTCACCGAGTCTGAAAAACACCGGAAGAAATATGTCCGGGGTTACTTCTGACCTGAAATTTGGCATTGTCCCTGTAACGGCGGTGTTATTGTCAAATGATTTGGCAGCCCCTCGGGCATTGGTGGTTCAGTGTTAGAATTCTCGCCTGCCACGTGGGAGACCCGGGTCACTTTCCCGGCCAATGCAGCAACTGCACTCTTTTACATCAGGCTGTGGTTGTTTCAAACGAGCCTTGAATCTAGATCCCCTTTTGCTTACAGGTGCTCCAGCTGTGTTTCCAGCACTGTGCACCTCCCAGCCACGTTCGGAGCATTGGTGGTTCAGTGGTAGAATTCTCGCCTGCCACGCGGGAGACCCGGGTCCGATTCCCGGCCAATGCAGGTGCGGCGTTATTTTGAGTAAGGCGTGTGTGTGGTTCTTAAAATGAGCCTTAAAAGCCAAGCCTTATTGGCTTGAAGGAGCTCCAGCTGCATCTCCAACCATACGCAACTAGTTGAGGCAGTCGAGCCTGTTCGATACATCAAGTCTGCATATTTAAACTTAGCCAAGAAGTGTCTTTTTCAGCATGCTGCATTTTGAAGATAGCTGTCAAATCACAACTAACTATACAGATGATTCATGGAAATGGTTTGAACAATGACTTCCATGCTCGTTCAGTGAATTATAAGCAATTATTGCTCAAGCACCTGTGGAAAAGTCCAGCCTTTACAGCTGGCAGACAGGAAAGGTCAGGGTTAAAAGAACTAATGGCAGTAAACAGACCTTTTCACCGAGTCTGAAAAACACCGGAAGAAATATGTCCGGGGTTACTTCTGACCTGAAATTTGGCATTGTCCCTGTAACGGCGGTGTTATTGTCAAATGATTTGGCAGCCCCTCGGGCATTGGTGGTTCAGTGTTAGAATTCTCGCCTGCCACGTGGGAGACCCGGGTCACTTTCCCGGCCAATGCAGCAACTGCACTCTTTTACATCAGGCTGTGGTTGTTTCAAACGAGCCTTGAATCTAGATCCCCTTTTGCTTACAGGTGCTCCAGCTGTGTTTCCAGCACTGTGCACCTCCCAGCCACATTCGGAGCATTGGTGGTTCAGTGGTAGAATTCTCGCCTCCCACGCGGGAGACCCGGGTTCGATTCCCGGCCGATGCAGTTTGTTATATCAGATGCAAGCCCAGTTTGTTCTAAAGAAATACATTTGTATTTCCCACGAAAGGCTCTCTTGTTATCCATTCTATCAGTGTTTTTCGGAATGACTTCCTTAGCCTAATTCCCAGTAAATGCACAATTAGAAATTCATTTAGCAGAGCTCCTGCACCCATCGCACCCACGCACCCATTCCACTAAGTTCAGGCGTAACATCCAGCACAATTAGTCGCCCAAGGGTATTGAGAGGGACGAAACCCCCAGTGCTGGGCATTGGTGGTTCAGTGGTAGAATTCTCGCCTGCCACGCGGGAGACCCGGGTCCGATTCCCGGCCAATGCAGGTGCGGCGTTATTTTGAGTAAGGCGTGTGTGTGGTTCTTTAAAATGAGCCTTAAAAGCCAAGCCTTATTGGCTTGAAGGAGCTCCAGCTACATCTCCAACCATATGCAACTAGTTGAGGCAGTCGAGCCTGTTCGATACATCAAGTCTGCATATTTAAACTTAGCCAAGAAGTGTCTTTTTCAGCATGCTGCATTTTGAAGATAGCTGTCAAATCACAACTAACTATACAGATGATTCATGGAAATGGTTTGAACAATGACTTCCATGCTCGTTCAGTGAATTATAAGCAATTATTGCTCAAGCACCTGTGGAAAAGTCCAGCCTTTACAGCTGGCAGACAGGAAAGGTCAGGGTTAAAAGAACTAATGGCAGTAAACAGACCTTTTCACCGAGTCTGAAAAACACCAGAAGAAATATGTCCGGGGTTTGAAGGAGCTCCAGCTGCATCTCCAACCATACGTAACTAGTTGAGGCAGTCGAGCCTGTTCGATACATCAAGTCTGCATATTTAAACTTAGCCAAGAAGTGTCTTTTTCAGCATGCTGCATTTTGAAGATAGCTGTCAAATCACAACTAACTATACAGATGATTCATGGAAATGGTTTGAACAATGACTTCCATGCTCGTTCAGTGAATTATAAGCAATTATTGCTCAAGCACCTGTGGAAAAGTCCAGCCTTTACAGCTGGCAGACAGGAAAGGTCAGGGTTAAAAGAACTAATGGCAGTAAACAGACCTTTTCACCGAGTCTGAAAAACACCGGAAGAAATATGTCCGGGGTTACTTCTGACCTGAAATTTGGCATTGTCCCTGTAACGGCGGTGTTATTGTCAAATGATTTGGCAGCCCCTCGGGCATTGGTGGTTCAGTGTTAGAATTCTCGCCTGCCACGTGGGAGACCCGGGTCACTTTCCCGGCCAATGCAGCAACTGCACTCTTTTACATCAGGCTGTGGTTGTTTCAAACGAGCCTTGAATCTAGATCCCCTTTTGCTTACAGGTGCTCCAGCTGTGTTTCCAGCACTGTGCACCTCCCAGCCACATTCGGAGCATTGGTGGTTCAGTGGTAGAATTCTCGCCTCCCACGCGGGAGACCCGGGTTCGATTCCCGGCCGATGCAGTTTGTTATATCAGATGCAAGCCCAGTTTGTTCTAAAGAAATACATTTGTATTTCCCACGAAAGGCTCTCTTGTTATCCATTCTATCAGTGTTTTTCGGAATGACTTCCTTAGCCTAATTCCCAGTAAATGCACAATTAGAAATTCATTTAGCAGAGCTCCTGCACCCATCGCACCCACGCACCCATTCCACTAAGTTCAGGCGTAACATCCAGCACAATTAGTCGCCCAAGGGTATTGAGAGGGACGAAACCCCCAGTGCTGGGCATTGGTGGTTCAGTGGTAGAATTCTCGCCTGCCACGCGGGAGACCCGGGTCCGATTCCCGGCCAATGCAGGTGCGGCGTTATTTTGAGTAAGGCGTGTGTGTGGTTCTTTAAAATGAGCCTTAAAAGCCAAGCCTTATTGGCTTGAAGGAGCTCCAGCTGCATCTCCAACCATATGCAACTAGTTGAGGCAGTCGAGCCTGTTCGATACATCAAGTCTGCATATTTAAACTTAGCCAAGAAGTGTCTTTTTCAGCATGCTGCATTTTGAAGATAGCTGTCAAATCACAACTAACTATACAGATGATTCATGGAAATGGTTTGAACAATGACTTCCATGCTCGTTCAGTGAATTATAAGCAATTATTGCTCAAGCACCTGTGGAAAAGTCCAGCCTTTACAGCTGGCAGACAGGAAAGGTCAGGGTTAAAAGAACTAATGGCAGTAAACAGACCTTTTCACCGAGTCTGAAAAACACCAGAAGAAATATGTCCGGGGTTTGAAGGAGCTCCAGCTGCATCTCCAACCATACGTAACTAGTTGAGGCAGTCGAGCCTGTTCGATACATCAAGTATGCATATTTAAACTTAGCCAAGAAGTGTCTTTTTCAGCATGCTGCATTTTGAAGATAGCTGTCAAATCACAACTAACTATACAGATGATTCATGGAAATGGTTTGAACAATGACTTCCATGCTCGTTCAGTGAATTATAAGCAATTATTGCTCAAGCACCTGTGGAAAAGTCCAGCCTTTACAGCTGGCAGACAGGAAAGGTCAGGGTTAAAAGAACTAATGGCAGTAAACAGACCTTTTCACCGAGTCTGAAAAACACCGGAAGAAATATGTCCGGGGTTACTTCTGACCTGAAATTTGGCATTGTCCCTGTAACGGCGGTGTTATTGTCAAATGATTTGGCAGCCCCTCGGGCATTGGTGGTTCAGTGTTAGAATTCTCGCCTGCCACGTGGGAGACCCGGGTCACTTTCCCGGCCAATGCAGCAACTGCACTCTTTTACATCAGGCTGTGGTTGTTTCAAACGAGCCTTGAATCTAGATCCCCTTTTGCTTACAGGTGCTCCAGCTGTGTTTCCAGCACTGTGCACCTCCCAGCCACATTCGGAGCATTGGTGGTTCAGTGGTAGAATTCTCGCCTCCCATGCGGGAGACCCAGGTTCGATTCCGGGCCGATGCAGTTTGTTATATCAGATGCAAGCCCAGTTTGTTCTAAAGAAATACATTTGTATTTGCCACGAAAGGCTCTCTTCTTATCCATTCTATCAGTGTTTTTCGGAATGACTTCCTTAGCCTAATTCCCAGTAAATGCACAATTAGAAATTCATTTAGCAGAGCTCCTGCACCCATCGCACCCACGCACCCATTCCACTAAGTTCAGGCGTATTAGTCGCCCAAGGGTATTGAGAGGGACGAAACCCCCAGTGCTGGGCATTGGTGGTTCAGTGGTAGAATTCTCGCCTGCCACGCGGGAGACCCGGGTCCGATTCCCGGCCAATGCAGATGCGGTGTTATTTTGAGTAAGGCGTGTGTGTGGTTCTTTAAAATGAGCCTTAAAAGCCAAGCCTTATTGGCTTGAAGGAGCTCCAGCTGCATCTCCAACCATACGCAACTAGTTGAGGCAGTCGAGCCTGTTCGATACATCAAGTCTGCATATTTAAACTTAGCCAAGAAGTGTCTTTTTCAGCATGCTGCATTTTGAAGATAGCTGTCAAATCACAACTAACTATACAGATGATTCATGGAAATGGTTTGAACAATGACTTCCATGCTCGTTCAGTGAATTATAAGCAATTATTGCTCAAGCACCTGTGGAAAAGTCCAGCCTTTACAGCTGGCAGACAGGAAAGGTCAGGGTTAAAAGAACTAATGGCAGTAAACAGACCTTTTCACTGAGTCTGAAAAACACCAGAAGAAATATGTCCGGGGTTTGAAGGAGCTCCAGCTGCATCTCCAACCATACGCAACTAGTTGAGGCAGTCGAGCCTGTTCGATACATCAAGTCTGCATATTTAAACTTAGCCAAGAAGTGTCTTTTTCAGCATGCTGCATTTTGAAGATAGCTGTCAAATCACAACTAACTATACAGATGATTCATGGAAATGGTTTGAACAATGACTTCCATGCTCGTTCAGTGAATTATAAGCAATTATTGCTCAAGCACCTGTGGAAAAGTCCAGCCTTTACAGCTGGCAGACAGGAAAGGTCAGGGTTAAAAGAACTAATGGCAGTAAACAGACCTTTTCACCGAGTCTGAAAAACACCGGAAGAAATATGTCCGGGGTTACTTCTGACCTGAAATTTGGCATTGTCCCTGTAACGGCGGTGTTATTGTCAAATGATTTGGCAGCCCCTCGGGCATTGGTGGTTCAGTGTTATAATTCTCGCCTGCCACGTGGGAGACCCGGGTCGCTTTCCCGGCCAATGCAGCAACTGCACTCTTTTACATCAGGCTGTGGTTGTTTCAAACGAGCCTTGAATCTAGATCCCCTTTTGCTTACAGGTGCTCCAGCTGTGTTTCCAGCACTGTGCACCTCCCAGCCACATTCGGAGCATTGGTGGTTCAGTGGTAGAATTCTCGCCTGCCACGCGGGAGACCCGGGTCCGATTCCCGGCCAATGCAGGTGCGGCGTTATTTTGAGTAAGGCGTGTGTGTGGTTCTTAAAATGAGCCTTAAAAGCCAAGCCTTATTGGCTTGAAGGAGCTCCAGCTGCATCTCCAACCATACGCAACTAGTTGAGGCAGTCGAGCCTGTTCGATACATCAAGTCTGCATATTTAAACTTAGCCAAGAAGTGTCGTTTTCAGCATGCTGCATTTTGAAGATAGCTGTCAAATCACAACTAACTATACAGATGATTCATGGAAATGGTTTGAACAATGACTTCCATGCTCGTTCAGTGAATTATAAGCAATTATTGCTCAAGCACCTGTGGAAAAGTCCAGCCTTTACAGCTGGCAGACAGGAAAGGTCAGGGTTAAAAGAACTAATGGCAGTAAACAGACCTTTTCACCGAGTCTGAAAAACACCGGAAGAAATATGTCCGGGGTTACTTCTGACCTGAAATTTGGCATTGTCCCTGTAACGGCGGTGTTATTGTCAAATGATTTGGCAGCCCCTCGGGCATTGGTGGTTCAGTGTTAGAATTCTCGCCTGCCACGTGGGAGACCCGGGTCACTTTCCCGGCCAATGCAGCAACTGCACTCTTTTACATCAGGCTGTGGTTGTTTCAAACGAGCCTTGAATCTAGATCCCCTTTTGCTTACAGGTGCTCCAGCTGTGTTTCCAGCACTGTGCACCTCCCAGCCACATTCGGAGCATTGGTGGCTCAGTGGTAGAATTCTCGCCTGCCACGCGGGAGACCCAGGTTCGATTCCGGGCCGATGCAGTTTGTTATATCAGATGCAAGCCCAGTTTGTTCTAAAGAAATACATTTGTATTTGCCACGAAAGGCTCTCTTCTTATCCATTCTATCAGTGTTTTTCGGAATGACTTCCTTATCCTAATTCCCAGTAAATGCACAATTAGAAATTCATTTAGCAGAGCTCCTGCACCCATCGCACCCACGCACCCATTCCACTAAGTTCAGGCGTAACATCCAGCACAATTAGTCGCCCAAGGGTATTGAGAGGGACGAAACCCCCAGTGCTGGGCATTGGTGGTTCAGTGGTAGAATTCTCGCCTGCCACGCGGGAGACCCGGGTCCGATTCCCGGCCAATGCAGGTGCGGCGTTATTTTGAGTAAGGCGTGTGTGTGGTTCTTAAAATGAGCCTTAAAAGCCAAGCCTTATTGGCTTGAAGGAGCTCCAGCTGCATCTCCAACCATACGCAACTAGTTGAGGCAGTCGAGCCTGTTCGATACATCAAGTCTGCATATTTAAACTTAGCCAAGAAGTGTCTTTTTCAGCATGCTGCATTTTGAAGATAGCTGTCAAATCACAACTAACTATACAGATGATTCATGGAAATGGTTTGAACAATGACTTCCATGCTCGTTCAGTGAATTATAAGCAATTATTGCTCAAGCACCTGTGGAAAAGTCCAGCCTTTACAGCTGGCGGACAGGAAAGGTCAGGGTTAAAAGAACTAATGGCAGTAAACAGACCTTTTCACCGAGTCTGAAAAACACCGGAAGAAATATGTCCGGGGTTACTTCTGACCTGAAATTTGGCATTGTCCCTGTAACGGCGGTGTTATTGTCAAATGATTTGGCAGCCCCTCGGGCATTGGTGGTTCAGTGTTAGAATTCTCGCCTGCCACGTGGGAGACCCGGGTCACTTTCCCGGCCAATGCAGCAACTGCACTCTTTTACATCAGGCTGTGGTTGTTTCAAACGAGCCTTGAATCTAGATCCCCTTTTGCTTACAGGTGCTCCAGCTGTGTTTCCAGCACTGTGCACCTCCCAGCCACATTCGGAGCATTGGTGGTTCAGTGGTAGAATTCTCGCCTGCCACGCGGGAGACCCGGGTCCGATTCCCGGCCAATGCAGGTGCGGCGTTATTTTGAGTAAGGCGTGTGTGTGGTTCTTTAAAATGAGCCTTAAAAGCCAAGCCTTATTGGCTTGAAGGAGCTCCAGCTGCATCTCCAACCATACGCAACTAGTTGAGGCAGTCGAGCCTGTTCGATACATCAAGTCTGCATATTTAAACTTAGCCAAGAAGTGTCTTTTTCAGCATGCTGCATTTTGAAGATAGCTGTCAAATCACAACTAACTATACAGATGATTCATGGAAATGGTTTGAACAATGACTTCCATGCTCGTTCAGTGAATTATAAGCAATTATTGCTCAAGCACCTGTGGAAAAGTCCAGCCTTTACAGCTGGCAGACAGGAAAGGTCAGGGTTAAAAGAACTAATGGCAGTAAACAGACCTTTTCACCGAGTCTGAAAAACACCAGAAGAAATATGTCCGGGGTTTGAAGGAGCTCCAGCTGCATCTCCAACCATACGTAACTAGTTGAGGCAGTCGAGCCTGTTCGATACATCAAGTATGCATATTTAAACTTAGCCAAGAAGTGTCTTTTTCAGCATGCTGCATTTTGAAGATAGCTGTCAAATCACAACTAACTATACAGATGATTCATGGAAATGGTTTGAACAATGACTTCCATGCTCGTTCAGTGAATTATAAGCAATTATTGCTCAAGCACCTATGGAAAAGTCCAGCCTTTACAGCTGGCAGACAGGAAAGGTCAGGGTTAAAAGAACTAATGGCAGTAAACAGACCTTTTCACCGAGTCTGAAAAACACCGGAAGAAATATGTCCGGGGTTACTTCTGACCTGAAATTTGGCATTGTCCCTGTAACGGCGGTGTTATTGTCAAATGATTTGGCAGCCCCTCGGGCATTGGTGGTTCAGTGTTAGAATTCTCGCCTGCCACGTGGGAGACCCGGGTCACTTTCCCGGCCAATGCAGCAACTGCACTCTTTTACATCAGGCTGTGGTTGTTTCAAACGAGCCTTGAATCTAGATCCCCTTTTGCTTACAGGTGCTCCAGCTGTGTTTCCAGCACTGTGCACCTCCCAGCCACATTCGGAGCATTGGTGGTTCAGTGGTAGAATTCTCGCCTGCCACGCGGGAGACCCGGGTCCGATTCCCGGCCAATGCAGGTGCGGCGTTATTTTGAGTAAGGCGTGTGTGTGGTTCTTAAAATGAGCCTTAAAAGCCAAGCCTTATTGGCTTGAAGGAGCTCCAGCTGCATCTCCAACCATACGTAACTAGTTGAGGCAGTCGAGCCTGTTCGATACATCAAGTATGCATATTTAAACTTAGCCAAGAAGTGTCTTTTTCAGCATGCTGCATTTTGAAGATAGCTGTCAAATCACAACTAACTATACAGATGATTCATGGAAATGGTTTGAACAATGACTTCCATGCTCGTTCAGTGAATTATAAGCAATTATTGCTCAAGCACCTATGGAAAAGTCCAGCCTTTACAGCTGGCAGACAGGAAAGGTCAGGGTTAAAAGAACTAATGGCAGTAAACAGACCTTTTCACCGAGTCTGAAAAACACCGGAAGAAATATGTCCGGGGTTACTTCTGACCTGAAATTTGGCATTGTCCCTGTAACGGCGGTGTTATTGTCAAATGATTTGGCAGCCCCTCGGGCATTGGTGGTTCAGTGTTAGAATTCTCGCCTGCCACGTGGGAGACCCGGGTCACTTTCCCGGCCAATGCAGCAACTGCACTCTTTTACATCAGGCTGTGGTTGTTTCAAACGAGCCTTGAATCTAGATCCCCTTTTGCTTACAGGTGCTCCAGCTGTGTTTCCAGCACTGTGCACCTCCCAGCCACATTCGGAGCATTGGTGGTTCAGTGGTAGAATTCTCGCCTCCCACGCGGGGGCCAATCGTGAATAGTTGGAACTCAGCGACAGCCAATGAAATTGAAGCATTTCAACAGCTGGCCAAAGAGTGAAAATGATGTCACAGCCAATCAGATTTTTTTCATGTATTTATTTGGACCGGGGTTCGAATCCCACTCAAGCAGGTCTAAACCATTGTTTCACACAGCTTTGTGCTTTTAATAAAACAAAATTATAAAACTTAAGAATATATTACACCTGCAAAGTATTTTACATTTGTGTCTTGCCTTTTTGTATTATAAAGCAAGATATTATGAATAAATGATTAGTATTAAAATAAATACAGTAAAATAATAGTTTCATGATAATATAAAAACATGAATGGTTATATTAAATATTGAATAGCTTTTAAAATGTTAATAAGAGGCATTTAAATTTTACTCAAACTGAGTAATGTTCAAATATTGAATGAAAATTGACTGATGGAATAATTTAAGCCACACTTAATTAGTTAAATGACCAATTAGGTGTTTCCAAAACCATGTAAACTGTGAAATTTTAGTCCTATGAAATAGAAAACAGCACTCATGAAACAAATTTTAATTTTCAGTAGTTTTTATTAAATGCTTTAAGCACTTTTTAAGGTTAGTAAATATTTATCTAAGACATTAAGTAAAAAGAAAAACAGAATTCCGACAATAAATGCATATTACAATCTCACACTGAATAATAAATACAAATATACAGTATATACATGAGTTAAATATTTCTAAGGGGCAAAAGATCAAGAAATATAATTTATGTCTTTTATTCTGCCACACATCTCTGTCTTTCCATCTCGTAAAATGCAGACTCTTTAAACTCTTTCCAGGTCATCTCTTTCTGCATGCTCTCAGGTTGGTTAATGGAGGGCAACAGACATAGTTCAGTAGAGGAATTGTGGACCATTGCTGTATACTCATTAGAATGTTTTTCTTTTCCTGCTGTTCATTAAGCTCATTGTCAATGGCCTCCTTTAGTGGGGATGTCCAGCATTTGTGGTCCAGTACAAATACCCTGCCACCAGTCTTCACAGGTCCAGTACAGGTGCTCGCAGGGGAGGCCAGCATTGGCAGAGGTGGCATATACACTACCAGTCAAAAGTTTTTGATCACTAAAATTTTTTTTTTTAAAGAAATCTCTTCTGCTCACCAAGACTGCATTTATTTGATCCAAAATACAGCAAAAGCAGTAATATTCTGAAATATCTTTACTATTTAAAATAACTGCTTTTTATTTGAATATATTTTAAAGTGTAATTTATTCCTGTGAATAATCAAAGCAGAATTTTCACCACCATTACTTCAGTCTTCAGTGTCACATGATCCTTCAGAAATAACTCTATGCTGATTTGCTGCTCAAGAAACTTATTATTATTGTTATTATTATTATTATTATTATTATTTTAAACAGTTGAGTACATTTTTTCAATTTTTCATTTGTCTAAAATAAAAAGCTTTTATAACACACACACATACATATATACATATATTTCACTTTTATTTATCAAAAATGATGATCAACATATTTATAACTAGGGCTGCACAATTAACTGGATTTCTAATCGTGATTATAATTACAGATACCACAATTATGTAATTGTTCAAAGGCACAATTACAAAAAAAAAAAAAAAAAAAAAAAATCCACTTACATTATTATACTTTCTTAAGATATGTGTGTGTGAGAGTGTGTTTGTATTTTTACTACAGGTTATCTTAAGGTTTTTTTTTTCTCATTATTTTAATTTTTCCATTTTTGCTTTTTTTATATTGAAAGAAACTATATCTATAAAAAAGTGGCATGCAGTTGCTTCAAACAATGGTATAAAGCTATTCCAAACATTACTAAATGTAAATTGTGATAATCTTAATAATGGCAAATACAGTTTCAAGGGAATAATTGACAATTATGATTTTTTTCATAATCGCGCAGCCCTATTTATAATGTTACAAAAGATTTCTACTTTAGATAAATACTGTTCTTCTAAACTTTCTCTTCATCAAAGAAAACTGAAAAAAAAAAATGCTACTCAGCTGTTTGTAATAATAATAATAATAATAATAATAATAACTATTATTATTATTATTATTATTATTATTATTATTATTATAAATGTTTCTCGAGCAGAAAATCAGCATATTGGAATTATTTCTATCATGTGACACTGAAGACTGGAGTAATGATGCTGAAAATGCATCTTTGAAATCACAGGAATAAATTGCAATTTCAAAATAGATTCATATGGAAAGCAGTCATTTTAAATAGTAAAAATATTTCACTATTTTAATGTTTTTGCTGTACTTCAGATCGAATAAATGCAGGCCTGGTGAGCAGAAGAAACTTCTTTAAAAAACATAAAAAAATCTTACTGTTCAAAACCTTTTAAATGGTAGTCTATGTAGTTCCTACATAGAGGGAAAAAAAGATTTAATTCTTTTCTGCATTCTGAAAATTTCTAACAACATTTGCATGTTCGTCAAAAATTTACCTGTTGCTGATTGATGCTCCACATGGGAGCCACAAGATGAGAACAGTGAGGGCACAGGCAATGCATCAGTGGTGTCTGTTGAACAAGTTGAACATTTAGTTTTATGTGTAAGGTAACAGTGTTTCTGCAGAATTTATGAAGGTAAATTTAAGACTTTTTTGAGACCAAGTAAAACAAATTTGAGGAACAAATGAGGAAAAACACAAATATGTTACTTAAATGTAAATGTCTAGAGAATATTAACTTCAGTTTAAAAATACAACTTCCAAAATATATTCATATTTTTTAAATTCATTTACAAAAAAGCACTGAAACACTTTGATCCCAAACACCAGAATATGGAAATATCTTTCACTGCTTGTTTTCCAGTGCAAATGCCTCACGATTCTTAAATCAAGATGCATTTACAGGAGATACAAAATGACATGAAATACAGTCTTGTTTGTAGTAAGTTTATGATTAAAAGAAGAACTAATATCTGTCATTTGGCCAAAAAAAAGTCACCTTAATTTAAAATGAAGTTTTGATAACTCATTGACAAATATTTGTTCTTGTTTTAAGTATAGACTCATTTAATTTTATTGCATTTTCAACACTTTTTACATTTGCATCTGATATAAAAAAAAAAAAGAAAAAGTATCTTGATTGAAATATGTTTTGATATTTGTATTGGAAAACAAGACAAAATTCAGAGGAAGAGATTAATTCACATTTTGCTATGCATGCAACATTTAATGCCATCATTTAATGAATTTAAGACTTTCTGCTCTGATTTAAGTCTATTTTAAGACATTAATTAATTTGTGTAAAACCCTAGAAAAATGAATTTTGTGCATGATGTTGTTAATGTGTCAAAATATTTACCTGTATCTGTCTGGGGATCTGCATGGGTACCATGAAAAGATCAGGGCACAAGCAGTGTAGAAATAGTGGTCTCTACAAGAAAAACAAAATAGCATTACAAAAAGCAATAATTCTATTACACACATATATAAACATTCATATTCATATATTCATATATATATATAAAACAACAGTGAAGGTACAAACTTAGTAGTAATCCTGCTGTTTTTGGCAGATTGATTTTCATTTACAATTTCATACTGCAAATATATAATGTCCAATACGGTAACAACAATGGTAAATTTATTGTTGTGATTCTAGTACTAAAAACCCATGGCTAAATTATGGTTACTATAGAAAACCATGGTTAGAAAACATTTTTAAACTGGAATACATGTAATCTTATTACAAAAATGAAAATAATTGTCACGCCCATTCATAATTTAGCTTCTAATTAACAGATGACGTGTTAATGATGACAAACAAAACACATAAACGTAACTTACAGCTAAGTTCATTCATAATTTGGCATGCAAACAAATCAACCTACGATGAACTATAGTAAGCAAACTCCGACAGGGTAAAGTTTGGAAACGAACAAGTTTACTAATGTAATTTCAGCATTAATGGTAACAAAACGTAAACTGATGTCACATAAAGTATCTTACCGTTGATCGATGCGCTGAGAATGCGTTGAATTAAACAAACGAGTCAGATCGCCGCTGTGTGTTTTCATTCTCCGAGCCGGGATGAAAATGGCGACTTCAAACTTCCCGGGGTGCCAAAACGCGGAAGTGCGCCACAAGGGCGTTAGTGGCCGAAAGTATATTGCATCCGTAGTGTTTTAGCACTACCATTGAAAATGAATGGGAAACGGTTTAGGGCCGTTTAGCAAAAGAATCCCCGGCCGCCGCGCGGGAGACCCGGGTTCGATTCCCGGCCGATGCAGTTTGTTATATCAGATGCAAGCCCAGTTTGTTCTAAAGAAATACATTTGTATTTCCCACGAAAGGCTCTCTTGTTATCCATTCTATCAGTGTTTTTCGGAATGACTTCCTTAGCCTAATTCCCAGTAAATGCACAATTAGAAATTCATTTAGCAGAGCTCCTGCACCCATCGCACCCACGCACCCATTCCACTAAGTTCAGGCGTAACATCCAGCACAATTAGTCGCCCAAGGGTATTGAGAGGGACGAAACCCCCAGTGCTGGGCATTGGTGGTTCAGTGGTAGAATTCTCGCCTGCCACGCGGGAGACCCGGGTCCGATTCCCGGCCAATGCAGGTGCGGCGTTATTTTGAGTAAGGCGTGTGTGTGGTTCTTTAAAATGAGCCTTAAAAGCCAAGCCTTATTGGCTTGAAGGAGCTCCAGCTGCATCTCCAACCATACGCAACTAGTTGAGGCAGTCGAGCCTGTTCGATACATCAAGTCTGCATATTTAAACTTAGCCAAGAAGTGTCTTTTTCAGCATGCTGCATTTTGAAGATAGCTGTCAAATCACAACTAACTATACAGATGATTCATGGAAATGGTTTGAACAATGACTTCCATGCTCGTTCAGTGAATTATAAGCAATTATTGCTCAAGCACCTGTGGAAAAGTCCAGCCTTTACAGCTGGCAGACAGGAAAGGTCAGGGTTAAAAGAACTAATGGCAGTAAACAGACCTTTTCACCGAGTCTGAAAAACACCAGAAGAAATATGTCCGGGGTTTGAAGGAGCTCCAGCTGCATCTCCAACCATACGTAACTAGTTGAGGCAGTCGAGCCTGTTCGATACATCAAGTATGCATATTTAAACTTAGCCAAGAAGTGTCTTTTTCAGCATGCTGCATTTTGAAGATAGCTGTCAAATCACAACTAACTATACAGATGATTCATGGAAATGGTTTGAACAATGACTTCCATGCTCGTTCAGTGAATTATAAGCAATTATTGCTCAAGCACCTGTGGAAAAGTCCAGCCTTTACAGCTGGCAGACAGGAAAGGTCAGGGTTAAAAGAACTAATGGCAGTAAACAGACCTTTTCACCGAGTCTGAAAAACACCGGAAGAAATATGTCCGGGGTTACTTCTGACCTGAAATTTGGCATTGTCCCTGTAACGGCGGTGTTATTGTCAAATGATTTGGCAGCCCCTCGGGCATTGGTGGTTCAGTGTTAGAATTCTCGCCTGCCACGTGGGAGACCCGGGTCACTTTCCCGGCCAATGCAGCAACTGCACTCTTTTACATCAGGCTGTGGTTGTTTCAAACGAGCCTTGAATCTAGATCCCCTTTTGCTTACAGGTGCTCCAGCTGTGTTTCCAGCACTGTGCACCTCCCAGCCACATTCGGAGCATTGGTGGTTCAGTGGTAGAATTCTCGCCTCCCATGCGGGAGACCCAGGTTCGATTCCGGGCCGATGCAGTTTGTTATATCAGATGCAAGCCCAGTTTGTTCTAAAGAAATACATTTGTATTTGCCACGAAAGGCTCTCTTCTTATCCATTCTATCAGTGTTTTTCGGAATGACTTCCTTAGCCTAATTCCCAGTAAATGCACAATTAGAAATTCATTTAGCAGAGCTCCTGCACCCATCGCACCCACGCACCCATTCCACTAAGTTCAGGCGTATTAGTCGCCCAAGGGTATTGAGAGGGACGAAACCCCCAGTGCTGGGCATTGGTGGTTCAGTGGTAGAATTCTCGCCTGCCACGCGGGAGACCCGGGTCCGATTCCCGGCCAATGCAGATGCGGTGTTATTTTGAGTAAGGCGTGTGTGTGGTTCTTTAAAATGAGCCTTAAAAGCCAAGCCTTATTGGCTTGAAGGAGCTCCAGCTGCATCTCCAACCATACGCAACTAGTTGAGGCAGTCGAGCCTGTTCGATACATCAAGTCTGCATATTTAAACTTAGCCAAGAAGTGTCTTTTTCAGCATGCTGCATTTTGAAGATAGCTGTCAAATCACAACTAACTATACAGATGATTCATGGAAATGGTTTTGAACAATGACTTCCATGCTCGTTCAGTGAATTATAAGCAATTATTGCTCAAGCACCTGTGGAAAAGTCCAGCCTTTACAGCTGGCAGACAGGAAAGGTCAGGGTTAAAAGAACTAATGGCAGTAAACAGACCTTTTCACTGAGTCTGAAAAACACCAGAAGAAATATGTCCGGGGTTTGAAGGAGCTCCAGCTGCATCTCCAACCATACGCAACTAGTTGAGGCAGTCGAGCCTGTTCGATACATCAAGTCTGCATATTTAAACTTAGCCAAGAAGTGTCTTTTTCAGCATGCTGCATTTTGAAGATAGCTGTCAAATCACAACTAACTATACAGATGATTCATGGAAATGGTTTGAACAATGACTTCCATGCTCGTTCAGTGAATTATAAGCAATTATTGCTCAAGCACCTGTGGAAAAGTCCAGCCTTTACAGCTGGCAGACAGGAAAGGTCAGGGTTAAAAGAACTAATGGCAGTAAACAGACCTTTTCACCGAGTCTGAAAAACACCGGAAGAAATATGTCCGGGGTTACTTCTGACCTGAAATTTGGCATTGTCCCTGTAACGGCGGTGTTATTGTCAAATGATTTGGCAGCCCCTCGGGCATTGGTGGTTCAGTGTTATAATTCTCGCCTGCCACGTGGGAGACCCGGGTCGCTTTCCCGGCCAATGCAGCAACTGCACTCTTTTACATCAGGCTGTGGTTGTTTCAAACGAGCCTTGAATCTAGATCCCCTTTTGCTTACAGGTGCTCCAGCTGTGTTTCCAGCACTGTGCACCTCCCAGCCACATTCGGAGCATTGGTGGTTCAGTGGTAGAATTCTCGCCTGCCACGCGGGAGACCCGGGTCCGATTCCCGGCCAATGCAGGTGCGGCGTTATTTTGAGTAAGGCGTGTGTGTGGTTCTTAAAATGAGCCTTAAAAGCCAAGCCTTATTGGCTTGAAGGAGCTCCAGCTGCATCTCCAACCATACGCAACTAGTTGAGGCAGTCGAGCCTGTTCGATACATCAAGTCTGCATATTTAAACTTAGCCAAGAAGTGTCGTTTTCAGCATGCTGCATTTTGAAGATAGCTGTCAAATCACAACTAACTATACAGATGATTCATGGAAATGGTTTGAACAATGACTTCCATGCTCGTTCAGTGAATTATAAGCAATTATTGCTCAAGCACCTGTGGAAAAGTCCAGCCTTTACAGCTGGCAGACAGGAAAGGTCAGGGTTAAAAGAACTAATGGCAGTAAACAGACCTTTTCACCGAGTCTGAAAAACACCGGAAGAAATATGTCCGGGGTTACTTCTGACCTGAAATTTGGCATTGTCCCTGTAACGGCGGTGTTATTGTCAAATGATTTGGCAGCCCCTCGGGCATTGGTGGTTCAGTGTTAGAATTCTCGCCTGCCACGTGGGAGACCCGGGTCACTTTCCCGGCCAATGCAGCAACTGCACTCTTTTACATCAGGCTGTGGTTGTTTCAAACGAGCCTTGAATCTAGATCCCCTTTTGCTTACAGGTGCTCCAGCTGTGTTTCCAGCACTGTGCACCTCCCAGCCACATTCGGAGCATTGGTGGCTCAGTGGTAGAATTCTCGCCTGCCACGCGGGAGACCCAGGTTCGATTCCGGGCCGATGCAGTTTGTTATATCAGATGCAAGCCCAGTTTGTTCTAAAGAAATACATTTGTATTTGCCACGAAAGGCTCTCTTCTTATCCATTCTATCAGTGTTTTTCGGAATGACTTCCTTATCCTAATTCCCAGTAAATGCACAATTAGAAATTCATTTAGCAGAGCTCCTGCACCCATCGCACCCACGCACCCATTCCACTAAGTTCAGGCGTAACATCCAGCACAATTAGTCGCCCAAGGGTATTGAGAGGGACGAAACCCCCAGTGCTGGGCATTGGTGGTTCAGTGGTAGAATTCTCGCCTGCCACGCGGGAGACCCGGGTCCGATTCCCGGCCAATGCAGGTGCGGCGTTATTTTGAGTAAGGCGTGTGTGTGGTTCTTAAAATGAGCCTTAAAAGCCAAGCCTTATTGGCTTGAAGGAGCTCCAGCTGCATCTCCAACCATACGTAACTAGTTGAGGCAGTCGAGCCTGTTCGATACATCAAGTCTGCATATTTAAACTTAGCCAAGAAGTGTCTTTTTCAGCATGCTGCATTTTGAAGATAGCTGTCAAATCACAACTAACTATACAGATGATTCATGGAAATGGTTTGAACAATGACTTCCATGCTCGTTCAGTGAATTATAAGCAATTATTGCTCAAGCACCTGTGGAAAAGTCCAGCCTTTACAGCTGGCGGACAGGAAAGGTCAGGGTTAAAAGAACTAATGGCAGTAAACAGACCTTTTCACCGAGTCTGAAAAACACCGGAAGAAATATGTCCGGGGTTACTTCTGACCTGAAATTTGGCATTGTCCCTGTAACGGCGGTGTTATTGTCAAATGATTTGGCAGCCCCTCGGGCATTGGTGGTTCAGTGTTAGAATTCTCGCCTGCCACGTGGGAGACCCGGGTCACTTTCCCGGCCAATGCAGCAACTGCACTCTTTTACATCAGGCTGTGGTTGTTTCAAACGAGCCTTGAATCTAGATCCCCTTTTGCTTACAGGTGCTCCAGCTGTGTTTCCAGCACTGTGCACCTCCCAGCCACATTCGGAGCATTGGTGGTTCAGTGGTAGAATTCTCGCCTGCCACGCGGGAGACCCGGGTCCGATTCCCGGCCAATGCAGGTGCGGCGTTATTTTGAGTAAGGCGTGTGTGTGGTTCTTTAAAATGAGCCTTAAAAGCCAAGCCTTATTGGCTTGAAGGAGCTCCAGCTGCATCTCCAACCATACGCAACTAGTTGAGGCAGTCGAGCCTGTTCGATACATCAAGTCTGCATATTTAAACTTAGCCAAGAAGTGTCTTTTTCAGCATGCTGCATTTTGAAGATAGCTGTCAAATCACAACTAACTATACAGATGATTCATGGAAATGGTTTGAACAATGACTTCCATGCTCGTTCAGTGAATTATAAGCAATTATTGCTCAAGCACCTGTGGAAAAGTCCAGCCTTTACAGCTGGCAGACAGGAAAGGTCAGGGTTAAAAGAACTAATGGCAGTAAACAGACCTTTTCACCGAGTCTGAAAAACACCAGAAGAAATATGTCCGGGGTTTGAAGGAGCTCCAGCTGCATCTCCAACCATACGTAACTAGTTGAGGCAGTCGAGCCTGTTCGATACATCAAGTATGCATATTTAAACTTAGCCAAGAAGTGTCTTTTTCAGCATGCTGCATTTTGAAGATAGCTGTCAAATCACAACTAACTATACAGATGATTCATGGAAATGGTTTGAACAATGACTTCCATGCTCGTTCAGTGAATTATAAGCAATTATTGCTCAAGCACCTATGGAAAAGTCCAGCCTTTACAGCTGGCAGACAGGAAAGGTCAGGGTTAAAAGAACTAATGGCAGTAAACAGACCTTTTCACCGAGTCTGAAAAACACCGGAAGAAATATGTCCGGGGTTACTTCTGACCTGAAATTTGGCATTGTCCCTGTAACGGCGGTGTTATTGTCAAATGATTTGGCAGCCCCTCGGGCATTGGTGGTTCAGTGTTAGAATTCTCGCCTGCCACGTGGGAGACCCGGGTCACTTTCCCGGCCAATGCAGCAACTGCACTCTTTTACATCAGGCTGTGGTTGTTTCAAACGAGCCTTGAATCTAGATCCCCTTTTGCTTACAGGTGCTCCAGCTGTGTTTCCAGCACTGTGCACCTCCCAGCCACATTCGGAGCATTGGTGGTTCAGTGGTAGAATTCTCGCCTGCCACGCGGGAGACCCGGGTCCGATTCCCGGCCAATGCAGGTGCGGCGTTATTTTGAGTAAGGCGTGTGTGTGGTTCTTAAAATGAGCCTTAAAAGCCAAGCCTTATTGGCTTGAAGGAGCTCCAGCTGCATCTCCAACCATACGTAACTAGTTGAGGCAGTCGAGCCTGTTCGATACATCAAGTATGCATATTTAAACTTAGCCAAGAAGTGTCTTTTTCAGCATGCTGCATTTTGAAGATAGCTGTCAAATCACAACTAACTATACAGATGATTCATGGAAATGGTTTGAACAATGACTTCCATGCTCGTTCAGTGAATTATAAGCAATTATTGCTCAAGCACCTATGGAAAAGTCCAGCCTTTACAGCTGGCAGACAGGAAAGGTCAGGGTTAAAAGAACTAATGGCAGTAAACAGACCTTTTCACCGAGTCTGAAAAACACCGGAAGAAATATGTCCGGGGTTACTTCTGACCTGAAATTTGGCATTGTCCCTGTAACGGCGGTGTTATTGTCAAATGATTTGGCAGCCCCTCGGGCATTGGTGGTTCAGTGTTAGAATTCTCGCCTGCCACGTGGGAGACCCGGGTCACTTTCCCGGCCAATGCAGCAACTGCACTCTTTTACATCAGGCTGTGGTTGTTTCAAACGAGCCTTGAATCTAGATCCCCTTTTGCTTACAGGTGCTCCAGCTGTGTTTCCAGCACTGTGCACCTCCCAGCCACATTCGGAGCATTGGTGGTTCAGTGGTAGAATTCTCGCCTCCCACGCGGGGGCCAATCGTGAATAGTTGGAACTCAGCGACAGCCAATGAAATTGAAGCATTTCAACAGCTGGCCAAAGAGTGAAAATGATGTCACAGCCAATCAGATTTTTTTCATGTATTTATTTGGACCGGGGTTCGAATCCCACTCAAGCAGGTCTAAACCATTGTTTCACACAGCTTTGTGCTTTTAATAAAACAAAATTATAAAACTTAAGAATATATTACACCTGCAAAGTATTTTACATTTGTGTCTTGCCTTTTTGTATTATAAAGCAAGATATTATGAATAAATGATTAGTATTAAAATAAATACAGTAAAATAATAGTTTCATGATAATATAAAAACATGAATGGTTATATTAAATATTGAATAGCTTTTAAAATGTTAATAAGAGGCATTTAAATTTTACTCAAACTGAGTAATGTTCAAATATTGAATGAAAATTGACTGATGGAATAATTTAAGCCACACTTAATTAGTTAAATGACCAATTAGGTGTTTCCAAAACCATGTAAACTGTGAAATTTTAGTCCTATGAAATAGAAAACAGCACTCATGAAACAAATTTTAATTTTCAGTAGTTTTTATTAAATGCTTTAAGCACTTTTTAAGGTTAGTAAATATTTATCTAAGACATTAAGTAAAAAGAAAAACAGAATTCCGACAATAAATGCATATTACAATCTCACACTGAATAATAAATACAAATATACAGTATATACATGAGTTAAATATTTCTAAGGGGCAAAAGATCAAGAAATATAATTTATGTCTTTTATTCTGCCACACATCTCTGTCTTTCCATCTCGTAAAATGCAGACTCTTTAAACTCTTTCCAGGTCATCTCTTTCTGCATGCTCTCAGGTTGGTTAATGGAGGGCAACAGACATAGTTCAGTAGAGGAATTGTGGACCATTGCTGTATACTCATTAGAATGTTTTTCTTTTCCTGCTGTTCATTAAGCTCATTGTCAATGGCCTCCTTTAGTGGGGATGTCCAGCATTTGTGGTCCAGTACAAATACCCTGCCACCAGTCTTCACAGGTCCAGTACAGGTGCTCGCAGGGGAGGCCAGCATTGGCAGAGGTGGCATATACACTACCAGTCAAAAGTTTTTGATCACTAAAATTTTTTTTTTTAAAGAAATCTCTTCTGCTCACCAAGACTGCATTTATTTGATCCAAAATACAGCAAAAGCAGTAATATTCTGAAATATCTTTACTATTTAAAATAACTGCTTTTTATTTGAATATATTTTAAAGTGTAATTTATTCCTGTGAATAATCAAAGCAGAATTTTCACCACCATTACTTCAGTCTTCAGTGTCACATGATCCTTCAGAAATAACTCTATGCTGATTTGCTGCTCAAGAAACTTATTATTATTGTTATTATTATTATTATTATTATTATTTTAAACAGTTGAGTACATTTTTTCAATTTTTCATTTGTCTAAAATAAAAAGCTTTTATAACACACACACATACATATATACATATATTTCACTTTTATTTATCAAAAATGATGATCAACATATTTATAACTAGGGCTGCACAATTAACTGGATTTCTAATCGTGATTATAATTACAGATACCACAATTATGTAATTGTTCAAAGGCACAATTACAAAAAAAAAAAAAGAAAAAAAAATCCACTTACATTATTATACTTTCTTAAGATATGTGTGTGTGAGAGTGTGTTTGTATTTTTACTACAGGTTATCTTAAGGTTTTTTTTTTCTCATTATTTTAATTTTTCCATTTTTGCTTTTTTTATATTGAAAGAAACTATATCTATAAAAAAGTGGCATGCAGTTGCTTCAAACAATGGTATAAAGCTATTCCAAACATTACTAAATGTAAATTGTGATAATCTTAATAATGGCAAATACAGTTTCAAGGGAATAATTGACAATTATGATTTTTTTCATAATCGCGCAGCCCTATTTATAATGTTACAAAAGATTTCTACTTTAGATAAATACTGTTCTTCTAAACTTTCTCTTCATCAAAGAAAACTGAAAAAAAAAAATGCTACTCAGCTGTTTGTAATAATAATAATAATAATAATAATAATAACTATTATTATTATTATTATTATTATTATTATTATTATTATAAATGTTTCTCGAGCAGAAAATCAGCATATTGGAATTATTTCTATCATGTGACACTGAAGACTGGAGTAATGATGCTGAAAATGCATCTTTGAAATCACAGGAATAAATTGCAATTTCAAAATAGATTCATATGGAAAGCAGTCATTTTAAATAGTAAAAATATTTCACTATTTTAATGTTTTTGCTGTACTTCAGATCGAATAAATGCAGGCCTGGTGAGCAGAAGAAACTTCTTTAAAAAACATAAAAAAATCTTACTGTTCAAAACCTTTTAAATGGTAGTCTATGTAGTTCCTACATAGAGGGAAAAAAAGATTTAATTCTTTTCTGCATTCTGAAAATTTCTAACAACATTTGCATGTTCGTCAAAAATTTACCTGTTGCTGATTGATGCTCCACATGGGAGCCACAAGATGAGAACAGTGAGGGCACAGGCAATGCATCAGTGGTGTCTGTTGAACAAGTTGAACATTTAGTTTTATGTGTAAGGTAACAGTGTTTCTGCAGAATTTATGAAGGTAAATTTAAGACTTTTTTGAGACCAAGTAAAACAAATTTGAGGAACAAATGAGGAAAAACACAAATATGTTACTTAAATGTAAATGTCTAGAGAATATTAACTTCAGTTTAAAAATACAACTTCCAAAATATATTCATATTTTTTAAATTCATTTACAAAAAAGCACTGAAACACTTTGATCCCAAACACCAGAATATGGAAATATCTTTCACTGCTTGTTTTCCAGTGCAAATGCCTCACGATTCTTAAATCAAGATGCATTTACAGGAGATACAAAATGACATGAAATACAGTCTTGTTTGTAGTAAGTTTATGATTAAAAGAAGAACTAATATCTGTCATTTGGCCAAAAAAAAGTCACCTTAATTTAAAATGAAGTTTTGATAACTCATTGACAAATATTTGTTCTTGTTTTAAGTATAGACTCATTTAATTTTATTGCATTTTCAACACTTTTTACATTTGCATCTGATATAAAAAAAAAAAAGAAAAAGTATCTTGATTGAAATATGTTTTGATATTTGTATTGGAAAACAAGACAAAATTCAGAGGAAGAGATTAATTCACATTTTGCTATGCATGCAACATTTAATGCCATCATTTAATGAATTTAAGACTTTCTGCTCTGATTTAAGTCTATTTTAAGACATTAATTAATTTGTGTAAAACCCTAGAAAAATGAATTTTGTGCATGATGTTGTTAATGTGTCAAAATATTTACCTGTATCTGTCTGGGGATCTGCATGGGTACCATGAAAAGATCAGGGCACAAGCAGTGTAGAAATAGTGGTCTCTACAAGAAAAACAAAATAGCATTACAAAAAGCAATAATTCTATTACACACATATATAAACATTCATATTCATATATTCATATATATATATAAAACAACAGTGAAGGTACAAACTTAGTAGTAATCCTGCTGTTTTTGGCAGATTGATTTTCATTTACAATTTCATACTGCAAATATATAATGTCCAATACGGTAACAACAATGGTAAATTTATTGTTGTGATTCTAGTACTAAAAACCCATGGCTAAATTATGGTTACTATAGAAAACCATGGTTAGAAAACATTTTTAAACTGGAATACATGTAATCTTATTACAAAAATGAAAATAATTGTCACGCCCATTCATAATTTAGCTTCTAATTAACAGATGACGTGTTAATGATGACAAACAAAACACATAAACGTAACTTACAGCTAAGTTCATTCATAATTTGGCATGCAAACAAATCAACCTACGATGAACTATAGTAAGCAAACTCCGACAGGGTAAAGTTTGGAAACGAACAAGTTTACTAATGTAATTTCAGCATTAATGGTAACAAAACGTAAACTGATGTCACATAAAGTATCTTACCGTTGATCGATGCGCTGAGAATGCGTTGAATTAAACAAACGAGTCAGATCGCCGCTGTGTGTTTTCATTCTCCGAGCCGGGATGAAAATGGCGACTTCAAACTTCCCGGGGTGCCAAAACGCGGAAGTGCGCCACAAGGGCGTTAGTGGCCGAAAGTATATTGCATCCGTAGTGTTTTAGCACTACCATTGAAAATGAATGGGAAACGGTTTAGGGCCGTTTAGCAAAAGAATCCCCGGCCGCCGCGCGGGAGACCCGGGTTCGATTCCCGGCCGATGCAGTTTGTTATATCAGATGCAAGCCCAGTTTGTTCTAAAGAAATACATTTGTATTTCCCACGAAAGGCTCTCTTGTTATCCATTCTATCAGTGTTTTTCGGAATGACTTCCTTAGCCTAATTCCCAGTAAATGCACAATTAGAAATTCATTTAGCAGAGCTCCTGCACCCATCGCACCCACGCACCCATTCCACTAAGTTCAGGCGTAACATCCAGCACAATTAGTCGCCCAAGGGTATTGAGAGGGACGAAACCCCCAGTGCTGGGCATTGGTGGTTCAGTGGTAGAATTCTCGCCTGCCACGCGGGAGACCCGGGTCCGATTCCCGGCCAATGCAGGTGCGGCGTTATTTTGAGTAAGGCGTGTGTGTGGTTCTTTAAAATGAGCCTTAAAAGCCAAGCCTTATTGGCTTGAAGGAGCTCCAGCTGCATCTCCAACCATACGCAACTAGTTGAGGCAGTCGAGCCTGTTCGATACATCAAGTCTGCATATTTAAACTTAGCCAAGAAGTGTCTTTTTCAGCATGCTGCATTTTGAAGATAGCTGTCAAATCACAACTAACTATACAGATGATTCATGGAAATGGTTTGAACAATGACTTCCATGCTCGTTCAGTGAATTATAAGCAATTATTGCTCAAGCACCTGTGGAAAAGTCCAGCCTTTACAGCTGGCAGACAGGAAAGGTCAGGGTTAAAAGAACTAATGGCAGTAAACAGACCTTTTCACCGAGTCTGAAAAACACCAGAAGAAATATGTCCGGGGTTTGAAGGAGCTCCAGCTGCATCTCCAACCATACGTAACTAGTTGAGGCAGTCGAGCCTGTTCGATACATCAAGTATGCATATTTAAACTTAGCCAAGAAGTGTCTTTTTCAGCATGCTGCATTTTGAAGATAGCTGTCAAATCACAACTAACTATACAGATGATTCATGGAAATGGTTTGAACAATGACTTCCATGCTCGTTCAGTGAATTATAAGCAATTATTGCTCAAGCACCTGTGGAAAAGTCCAGCCTTTACAGCTGGCAGACAGGAAAGGTCAGGGTTAAAAGAACTAATGGCAGTAAACAGACCTTTTCACCGAGTCTGAAAAACACCGGAAGAAATATGTCCGGGGTTACTTCTGACCTGAAATTTGGCATTGTCCCTGTAACGGCGGTGTTATTGTCAAATGATTTGGCAGCCCCTCGGGCATTGGTGGTTCAGTGTTAGAATTCTCGCCTGCCACGTGGGAGACCCGGGTCACTTTCCCGGCCAATGCAGCAACTGCACTCTTTTACATCAGGCTGTGGTTGTTTCAAACGAGCCTTGAATCTAGATCCCCTTTTGCTTACAGGTGCTCCAGCTGTGTTTCCAGCACTGTGCACCTCCCAGCCACATTCGGAGCATTGGTGGTTCAGTGGTAGAATTCTCGCCTCCCATGCGGGAGACCCAGGTTCGATTCCGGGCCGATGCAGTTTGTTATATCAGATGCAAGCCCAGTTTGTTCTAAAGAAATACATTTGTATTTGCCACGAAAGGCTCTCTTCTTATCCATTCTATCAGTGTTTTTCGGAATGACTTCCTTAGCCTAATTCCCAGTAAATGCACAATTAGAAATTCATTTAGCAGAGCTCCTGCACCCATCGCACCCACGCACCCATTCCACTAAGTTCAGGCGTAACATCCGACAATTAGTCGCCCAAGGGTATTGAGAGGGACGAAACCCCCAGTGCTGGGCATTGGTGGTTCAGTGGTAGAATTCTCGCCTGCCACGCGGGAGACCCGGGTCCGATTCCCGGCCAATGCAGATGCGGTGTTATTTTGAGTAAGGCGTGTGTGTGGTTCTTTAAAATGAGCCTTAAAAGCCAAGCCTTATTGGCTTGAAGGAGCTCCAGCTGCATCTCCAACCATACGCAACTAGTTGAGGCAGTCGAGCCTGTTCGATACATCAAGTCTGCATATTTAAACTTAGCCAAGAAGTGTCTTTTTCAGCATGCTGCATTTTGAAGATAGCTGTCAAATCACAACTAACTATACAGATGATTCATGGAAATGGTTTGAACAATGACTTCCATGCTCGTTCAGTGAATTATAAGCAATTATTGCTCAAGCACCTGTGGAAAAGTCCAGCCTTTACAGCTGGCAGACAGGAAAGGTCAGGGTTAAAAGAACTAATGGCAGTAAACAGACCTTTTCACTGAGTCTGAAAAACACCAGAAGAAATATGTCCGGGGTTTGAAGGAGCTCCAGCTGCATCTCCAACCATACGCAACTAGTTGAGGCAGTCGAGCCTGTTCGATACATCAAGTCTGCATATTTAAACTTAGCCAAGAAGTGTCTTTTTCAGCATGCTGCATTTTGAAGATAGCTGTCAAATCACAACTAACTATACAGATGATTCATGGAAATGGTTTGAACAATGACTTCCATGCTCGTTCAGTGAATTATAAGCAATTATTGCTCAAGCACCTGTGGAAAAGTCCAGCCTTTACAGCTGGCAGACAGGAAAGGTCAGGGTTAAAAGAACTAATGGCAGTAAACAGACCTTTTCACCGAGTCTGAAAAACACCGGAAGAAATATGTCCGGGGTTACTTCTGACCTGAAATTTGGCATTGTCCCTGTAACGGCGGTGTTATTGTCAAATGATTTGGCAGCCCCTCGGGCATTGGTGGTTCAGTGTTATAATTCTCGCCTGCCACGTGGGAGACCCGGGTCGCTTTCCCGGCCAATGCAGCAACTGCACTCTTTTACATCAGGCTGTGGTTGTTTCAAACGAGCCTTGAATCTAGATCCCCTTTTGCTTACAGGTGCTCCAGCTGTGTTTCCAGCACTGTGCACCTCCCAGCCACATTCGGAGCATTGGTGGTTCAGTGGTAGAATTCTCGCCTGCCACGCGGGAGACCCGGGTCCGATTCCCGGCCAATGCAGGTGCGGCGTTATTTTGAGTAAGGCGTGTGTGTGGTTCTTAAAATGAGCCTTAAAAGCCAAGCCTTATTGGCTTGAAGGAGCTCCAGCTGCATCTCCAACCATACGCAACTAGTTGAGGCAGTCGAGCCTGTTCGATACATCAAGTCTGCATATTTAAACTTAGCCAAGAAGTGTCTTTTTCAGCATGCTGCATTTTGAAGATAGCTGTCAAATCACAACTAACTATACAGATGATTCATGGAAATGGTTTGAACAATGACTTCCATGCTCGTTCAGTGAATTATAAGCAATTATTGCTCAAGCACCTGTGGAAAAGTCCAGCCTTTACAGCTGGCAGACAGGAAAGGTCAGGGTTAAAAGAACTAATGGCAGTAAACAGACCTTTTCACCGAGTCTGAAAAACACCGGAAGAAATATGTCCGGGGTTACTTCTGACCTGAAATTTGGCATTGTCCCTGTAACGGCGGTGTTATTGTCAAATGATTTGGCAGCCCCTCGGGCATTGGTGGTTCAGTGTTAGAATTCTCGCCTGCCACGTGGGAGACCCGGGTCACTTTCCCGGCCAATGCAGCAACTGCACTCTTTTACATCAGGCTGTGGTTGTTTCAAACGAGCCTTGAATCTAGATCCCCTTTTGCTTACAGGTGCTCCAGCTGTGTTTCCAGCACTGTGCACCTCCCAGCCACATTCGGAGCATTGGTGGCTCAGTGGTAGAATTCTCGCCTGCCACGCGGGAGACCCAGGTTCGATTCCGGGCCGATGCAGTTTGTTATATCAGATGCAAGCCCAGTTTGTTCTAAAGAAATACATTTGTATTTGCCACGAAAGGCTCTCTTCTTATCCATTCTATCAGTGTTTTTCGGAATGACTTCCTTATCCTAATTCCCAGTAAATGCACAATTAGAAATTCATTTAGCAGAGCTCCTGCACCCATCGCACCCACGCACCCATTCCACTAAGTTCAGGCGTAACATCCAGCACAATTAGTCGCCCAAGGGTATTGAGAGGGACGAAACCCCCAGTGCTGGGCATTGGTGGTTCAGTGGTAGAATTCTCGCCTGCCACGCGGGAGACCCGGGTCCGATTCCCGGCCAATGCAGGTGCGGCGTTATTTTGAGTAAGGCGTGTGTGTGGTTCTTTAAAATGAGCCTTAAAAGCCAAGCCTTATTGGCTTGAAGGAGCTCCAGCTGCATCTCCAACCATACGCAACTAGTTGAGGCAGTCGAGCCTGTTCGATACATCAAGTCTGCATATTTAAACTTAGCCAAGAAGTGTCTTTTTCAGCATGCTGCATTTTGAAGATAGCTGTCAAATCACAACTAACTATACAGATGATTCATGGAAATGGTTTGAACAATGACTTCCATGCTCGTTCAGTGAATTATAAGCAATTATTGCTCAAGCACCTGTGGAAAAGTCCAGCCTTTACAGCTGGCAGACAGGAAAGGTCAGGGTTAAAAGAACTAATGGCAGTAAACAGACCTTTTCACCGAGTCTGAAAAACACCGGAAGAAATATGTCCGGGGTTACTTCTGACCTGAAATTTGGCATTGTCCCTGTAACGGCGGTGTTATTGTCAAATGATTTGGCAGCCCCTCGGGCATTGGTGGTTCAGTGTTAGAATTCTCGCCTGCCACGTGGGAGACCCGGGTCACTTTCCCGGCCAATGCAGCAACTGCACTCTTTTACATCAGGCTGTGGTTGTTTCAAACGAGCCTTGAATCTAGATCCCCTTTTGCTTACAGGTGCTCCAGCTGTGTTTCCAGCACTGTGCACCTCCCAGCCACATTCGGAGCATTGGTGGTTCAGTGGTAGAATTCTCGCCTGCCACGCGGGAGACCCGGGTCCGATTCCCGGCCAATGCAGGTGCGGCGTTATTTTGAGTAAGGCGTGTGTGTGGTTCTTTAAAATGAGCCTTAAAAGCCAAGCCTTATTGGCTTGAAGGAGCTCCAGCTGCATCTCCAACCATACGCAACTAGTTGAGGCAGTCGAGCCTGTTCGATACATCAAGTCTGCATATTTAAACTTAGCCAAGAAGTGTCTTTTTCAGCATGCTGCATTTTGAAGATAGCTGTCAAATCACAACTAACTATACAGATGATTCATGGAAATGGTTTGAACAATGACTTCCATGCTCGTTCAGTGAATTATAAGCAATTATTGCTCAAGCACCTGTGGAAAAGTCCAGCCTTTACAGCTGGCAGACAGGAAAGGTCAGGGTTAAAAGAACTAATGGCAGTAAACAGACCTTTTCACCGAGTCTGAAAAACACCAGAAGAAATATGTCCGGGGTTTGAAGGAGCTCCAGCTGCATCTCCAACCATACGTAACTAGTTGAGGCAGTCGAGCCTGTTCGATACATCAAGTATGCATATTTAAACTTAGCCAAGAAGTGTCTTTTTCAGCATGCTGCATTTTGAAGATAGCTGTCAAATCACAACTAACTATACAGATGATTCATGGAAATGGTTTGAACAATGACTTCCATGCTCGTTCAGTGAATTATAAGCAATTATTGCTCAAGCACCTATGGAAAAGTCCAGCCTTTACAGCTGGCAGACAGGAAAGGTCAGGGTTAAAAGAACTAATGGCAGTAAACAGACCTTTTCACCGAGTCTGAAAAACACCGGAAGAAATATGTCCGGGGTTACTTCTGACCTGAAATTTGGCATTGTCCCTGTAACGGCGGTGTTATTGTCAAATGATTTGGCAGCCCCTCGGGCATTGGTGGTTCAGTGTTAGAATTCTCGCCTGCCACGTGGGAGACCCGGGTCACTTTCCCGGCCAATGCAGCAACTGCACTCTTTTACATCAGGCTGTGGTTGTTTCAAACGAGCCTTGAATCTAGATCCCCTTTTGCTTACAGGTGCTCCAGCTGTGTTTCCAGCACTGTGCACCTCCCAGCCACATTCGGAGCATTGGTGGTTCAGTGGTAGAATTCTCGCCTGCCACGCGGGAGACCCGGGTCCGATTCCCGGCCAATGCAGGTGCGGCGTTATTTTGAGTAAGGCGTGTGTGTGGTTCTTAAAATGAGCCTTAAAAGCCAAGCCTTATTGGCTTGAAGGAGCTCCAGCTGCATCTCCAACCATACGTAACTAGTTGAGGCAGTCGAGCCTGTTCGATACATCAAGTATGCATATTTAAACTTAGCCAAGAAGTGTCTTTTTCAGCATGCTGCATTTTGAAGATAGCTGTCAAATCACAACTAACTATACAGATGATTCATGGAAATGGTTTGAACAATGACTTCCATGCTCGTTCAGTGAATTATAAGCAATTATTGCTCAAGCACCTATGGAAAAGTCCAGCCTTTACAGCTGGCAGACAGGAAAGGTCAGGGTTAAAAGAACTAATGGCAGTAAACAGACCTTTTCACCGAGTCTGAAAAACACCGGAAGAAATATGTCCGGGGTTACTTCTGACCTGAAATTTGGCATTGTCCCTGTAACGGCGGTGTTATTGTCAAATGATTTGGCAGCCCCTCGGGCATTGGTGGTTCAGTGTTAGAATTCTCGCCTGCCACGTGGGAGACCCGGGTCACTTTCCCGGCCAATGCAGCAACTGCACTCTTTTACATCAGGCTGTGGTTGTTTCAAACGAGCCTTGAATCTAGATCCCCTTTTGCTTACAGGTGCTCCAGCTGTGTTTCCAGCACTGTGCACCTCCCAGCCACATTCGGAGCATTGGTGGTTCAGTGGTAGAATTCTCGCCTCCCACGCGGGGGCCAATCGTGAATAGTTGGAACTCAGCGACAGCCAATGAAATTGAAGCATTTCAACAGCTGGCCAAAGAGTGAAAATGATGTCACAGCCAATCAGATTTTTTTCATGTATTTATTTGGACCGGGGTTCGAATCCCACTCAAGCAGGTCTAAACCATTGTTTCACACAGCTTTGTGCTTTTAATAAAACAAAATTATAAAACTTAAGAATATATTACACCTGCAAAGTATTTTACATTTGTGTCTTGCCTTTTTGTATTATAAAGCAAGATATTATGAATAAATGATTAGTATTAAAATAAATACAGTAAAATAATAGTTTCATGATAATATAAAAACATGAATGGTTATATTAAATATTGAATAGCTTTTAAAATGTTAATAAGAGGCATTTAAATTTTACTCAAACTGAGTAATGTTCAAATATTGAATGAAAATTGACTGATGGAATAATTTAAGCCACACTTAATTAGTTAAATGACCAATTAGGTGTTTCCAAAACCATGTAAACTGTGAAATTTTAGTCCTATGAAATAGAAAACAGCACTCATGAAACAAATTTTAATTTTCAGTAGTTTTTATTAAATGCTTTAAGCACTTTTTAAGGTTAGTAAATATTTATCTAAGACATTAAGTAAAAAGAAAAACAGAATTCCGACAATAAATGCATATTACAATCTCACACTGAATAATAAATACAAATATACAGTATATACATGAGTTAAATATTTCTAAGGGGCAAAAGATCAAGAAATATAATTTATGTCTTTTATTCTGCCACACATCTCTGTCTTTCCATCTCGTAAAATGCAGACTCTTTAAACTCTTTCCAGGTCATCTCTTTCTGCATGCTCTCAGGTTGGTTAATGGAGGGCAACAGACATAGTTCAGTAGAGGAATTGTGGACCATTGCTGTATACTCATTAGAATGTTTTTCTTTTCCTGCTGTTCATTAAGCTCATTGTCAATGGCCTCCTTTAGTGGGGATGTCCAGCATTTGTGGTCCAGTACAAATACCCTGCCACCAGTCTTCACAGGTCCAGTACAGGTGCTCGCAGGGGAGGCCAGCATTGGCAGAGGTGGCATATACACTACCAGTCAAAAGTTTTTGATCACTAAAATTTTTTTTTTTAAAGAAATCTCTTCTGCTCACCAAGACTGCATTTATTTGATCCAAAATACAGCAAAAGCAGTAATATTCTGAAATATCTTTACTATTTAAAATAACTGCTTTTTATTTGAATATATTTTAAAGTGTAATTTATTCCTGTGAATAATCAAAGCAGAATTTTCACCACCATTACTTCAGTCTTCAGTGTCACATGATCCTTCAGAAATAACTCTATGCTGATTTGCTGCTCAAGAAACTTATTATTATTGTTATTATTATTATTATTATTATTATTTTAAACAGTTGAGTACATTTTTTCAATTTTTCATTTGTCTAAAATAAAAAGCTTTTATAACACACACACATACATATATACATATATTTCACTTTTATTTATCAAAAATGATGATCAACATATTTATAACTAGGGCTGCACAATTAACTGGATTTCTAATCGTGATTATAATTACAGATACCACAATTATGTAATTGTTCAAAGGCACAATTACAAAAAAAAAAAAAAGAAAAAAAAATCCACTTACATTATTATACTTTCTTAAGATATGTGTGTGTGAGAGTGTGTTTGTATTTTTACTACAGGTTATCTTAAGGTTTTTTTTTTCTCATTATTTTAATTTTTCCATTTTTGCTTTTTTTATATTGAAAGAAACTATATCTATAAAAAAGTGGCATGCAGTTGCTTCAAACAATGGTATAAAGCTATTCCAAACATTACTAAATGTAAATTGTGATAATCTTAATAATGGCAAATACAGTTTCAAGGGAATAATTGACAATTATGATTTTTTTCATAATCGCGCAGCCCTATTTATAATGTTACAAAAGATTTCTACTTTAGATAAATACTGTTCTTCTAAACTTTCTCTTCATCAAAGAAAACTGAAAAAAAAAAATGCTACTCAGCTGTTTGTAATAATAATAATAATAATAATAATAATAACTATTATTATTATTATTATTATTATTATTATTATTATTATAAATGTTTCTCGAGCAGAAAATCAGCATATTGGAATTATTTCTATCATGTGACACTGAAGACTGGAGTAATGATGCTGAAAATGCATCTTTGAAATCACAGGAATAAATTGCAATTTCAAAATAGATTCATATGGAAAGCAGTCATTTTAAATAGTAAAAATATTTCACTATTTTAATGTTTTTGCTGTACTTCAGATCGAATAAATGCAGGCCTGGTGAGCAGAAGAAACTTCTTTAAAAAACATAAAAAAATCTTACTGTTCAAAACCTTTTAAATGGTAGTCTATGTAGTTCCTACATAGAGGGAAAAAAAGATTTAATTCTTTTCTGCATTCTGAAAATTTCTAACAACATTTGCATGTTCGTCAAAAATTTACCTGTTGCTGATTGATGCTCCACATGGGAGCCACAAGATGAGAACAGTGAGGGCACAGGCAATGCATCAGTGGTGTCTGTTGAACAAGTTGAACATTTAGTTTTATGTGTAAGGTAACAGTGTTTCTGCAGAATTTATGAAGGTAAATTTAAGACTTTTTTGAGACCAAGTAAAACAAATTTGAGGAACAAATGAGGAAAAACACAAATATGTTACTTAAATGTAAATGTCTAGAGAATATTAACTTCAGTTTAAAAATACAACTTCCAAAATATATTCATATTTTTTAAATTCATTTACAAAAAAGCACTGAAACACTTT
>JAMKFB010000207.1:0-66207 GCA_036247105.1 Cirrhinus mrigala
GATTTTCAGATGATACTGTCTGTCTCTCCGTCTTATTTTTTAAAGAAGTTTTTATTTGGTAAATTATATCTAAATGTAGGTTTACAGTATGTTTAAATATCCATGTTTTATTTTATTTATTTATTTTTGTTTTGTTTTTTTATCTTAACAGCCAGTGCTCTGACTTCTGTAACTGGTAAGTAACAAGCTGTTAGTCACCTATTTTTAAAACACAGATTTTATTATAGCTGCATCATGACATAACCAGTCACTGTTTTGGCTAGTCTGCTAGTTTACTTGTAAGTTGTGAGTTGTGTCATAATGGAGTTTATTTTTTTAGGACGTTACAGTATTAGACTGATGAATGGTAATAATGATTGCTCTGGAAGAGTTGAGATCCTTTATAATGGCCAATGGGGGACAGTGTGTGATGACTACTGGGACATGAATGATGCTGCTGTGGTGTGCAGACAGTTGGGATGTGGAAGAGCTGTGAGTGCACATGGCAGTGCTCATTTTGGTCAGGGAAGTGGTCAGATCTGGTTGGATGATGTGAGATGTTCAGGAACTGAATCATCACTCACACAGTGCTCACATCTTCCTATTGGAACACATAACTGTGATCATTCTGAAGATGCAGGTGTCGTCTGCTCAGGTAAAAATGCATATGTTCAAATGATACTTTTACTGTTTTCATCTTAATTCCTTACGTGGTATTTTCCTAGATACATTTTTTACTAATAATTTATTTGAAATGAGTGCTAAGTGTTTTGAAAATGTACTGCTTGCTTGTAATAAAAATAGTACTAAAGAAATTAGTATAATAAATGCTATGAATGATTGGTGCTTTGCTTCCAACAATGTCAGTCACATACAAAATACAGCATGCTAAAAGTAACATGTTTTTACTCATGTTGTACTTTCATTTTTAATGCCATCTGTCAGACATAAGGTTGGTCAGTGGTTCTGATTTATGCTGTGGAAGAGTGGAGATCCATTATAATGGCCAGTGGGGAACCGTGTGTGATGATGACTGGGACATGAATGATGCTGCTGTGGTGTGCAGACGGTTACAGTGTGGATCAGCCATCAGTGCACCTCATGGAGCCGCTTTTGGTCAAGGCAGTGGATCGATCTGGCTGGATGATGTTGGATGCTCAGGAAGTGAAGGAACCCTCACACAATGTTCACACAGTGGATTAGGAACACATAACTGTAATCATGGGGAAGATGCTGGTGTTGTTTGTTCAGGTAAGTCAAATCTTTTGCATCTTCACACATTATTTTGGGGGGAAATGAGCAACAGAAATTACAGTAAGCTTCATGAATGTCATGCTTAAATTACAGTTAGGGGTGGGAATCTTTAGGCACTTCACGATCCATTTCCAAAATGATTCTTGATCTACATTTTTTCCCAAATTAATTCTTCTGCTGTGCAAATATGTCTGTACAACCTTACATTTTAACCAAAATTGCAGTTTCTTTGCTTTTTGTTTATAGTTGAAATCTCTGTATGTTAGTACTGCCATCTTAAAAGTAGGGGTGTGAATCTTCACTGGTTTCAAGATTTAATTCAATTACAATTTTCATTATCAACTCAGTATCACTCTGCGTCACATTCTCAGTTTTCAGTATACATTCTCATTTTCATATACATTTTATATCAAATTTATTTTGTGCAATTTTTTTTAATTATATAAGCAGGCTGCTTTTTAAAACAATCCCTTATTTTAAGTGTTCAAGTATCCGAAAGTTTACAAACAATAGTTACAGGTTTTTCTTTTTTCCTCAGCATTATTGCCGTTTGATTATTACTAATGAGGTCATAGACAGTGGCAACTTTAACAGACTGCATTCACACTAATGCACAGATCTATTTCCATATATCAGATGTTTTGTCCTGCTCTGAAAACATAACTGTGTGAACATCAATTTTGTATAAAAGTATTCAAAAAAATTAAAGTGCATTTAACCGCAGCCACAAGGGCGGACCCAGAAAATAATTTTTAGGGTGGCAAAGGGGTGGCATGGGGTCTATGAGGGGTGGCAACACCAAAGCAAGCCCGCATGCATAGCTTTTGGGGATTTATGGTCTGACATACACAGTTGTGTTCACAAATATTGCATTACCATTAAGTAATCATCTATACTGTTTATAATCTATACTGTTCAATATCCATCAACCCAATACACAAAATAAAAAAAACTTCAACAGGTTATACATGTTTCTGAGCTTGTATCACCTAAGGAGATATGCGGTTCTATTAAATTTCTATTTAAATCTATTTAAATTTCCTAACATTAGAACGAAATACAATAATATCAAATCATTGCAACTAGATCAGTTATGAAAACAACGTTTGATTTTCTTTTATTAACAGAGGTGGTAATGTCTGTAATCACCCACAACACACTATCAACCATATACTCTAGCAACACCCCAGCAGCTGCATAGCAAGAGCCTAGCAAACATCTAGAACATCTAACTGATCAAACTATTTAGCACTCATGAGATCAGAAACATTGTGACAAAAAACACTTATTAGGATTCGGGAATTATTTTTTGTAGCTAAATGTCTATTACAGTATACAACATAAATTAAACCACAGATACAGATGAATAACTCAAGATTGAACTTTTGGGAAAAATAATTTTCATTTTACTGCTGTAAAGTAATCTTGCAGTAGATGAAAAGCGCTAGAAAAGTTCAAATAACAAAGTTAATAACAAATTCTATATGAACTTGGTATGCAACACAATACAGTCCAACACAACACAAAATAAAATGTTTCGTCACATATCCATGATGAAAGTGGAGCGACCCTGCTGAAAAATAAACTGCTAAAACCAGCCTAGGCTGGTTGGCTGGTTTTAGCTGGTTTAAGATGGAAGTAGCTGGTCTCCCAGCCTGACCAGCTAAGACCAGCCTGGGTGACCAGTTAAAACCAGCCAACCGGCTTAGGCTGGTTTTAGCTGTTTTTTTTTTTTTTTTTCAGCAGGGGAGCGGTCAAAAGAATCGGATCACCAAACAATTACGTGATGAGTCTCAGACAAATCCATGTTTCTCAGAGGACTTCCGAGTTAGCCGAGAAGCAGTAATTATCTGATTTACAAACAAATGTAAAATCAACCGTGCTTTGTGTTTTTGACTCAAAAAGAACTGGTTCATAAGAGTATTTTGTTATTGAAGCCGACTACACTGGGCACGCTGCATGCACATGCAGCCACCGTGCAGTTTATTGAAAGACGCCATGGCTGAAATGTAGCATATGAAACACTGCTTACATTTATATTTTATTCTGTGATATTTATGGGGTGGCACAGCTTTTTCTTGTTTCTTAACAAACACAAAGCGCGCTTGAAAGTCTGTCAGTGCATGAGTTTCGTGCATCTAATAGTACTGCATTCCAAACGGCATTAATGAAAGCTTATCTAAAGTAAAACACGGCGGGTGGAAGCACACAGCGCAAATTCTGTGCAATGAAGCCTGCCACGTGTCTAGTGCACACACATGCTATCGTTTAAAAGAGAAGCGCAATGCATCTGAGAATCTATTTTTTTTCTCCCACCCCCAATTACAATATGTCTTAAACCATTTTAAATAAATACATATTTATTTTGCAGGTGAGCTGCAGATGCCAACCTTTTCCCTGACCTCCACACATGCAGCTGTTTCTCGTGGAGAAAATATCCAGTTCAGATGCACAACACCTAAACCAAGATGTAATGCTAATGCTGAATTCCAGCTCTTCGGACCGTCCATATCCTCCCAGAAACATGTATCTAGTGTGACATTCAGTCTTAGTAATGTAAACGTCTCACATCAGGGCAGCTACAGCTGTCAATACTCCTACCAAAACAACATCAAGTCGCCTTTGAGTGACACTGTTATCATCACTGTGGGTGAGTGTGTTTGGCCTTGTCTCATTGCCTACATTGCATGGATCAGAAATGTACAAATAAATATCATTTTTATTTATTTAGAAAGTGAGCTGTATTGTTTGAGTCTCTGTAACCATAAAAATGTATTCTTCTTGTTCTCTAGTGGACTTGCAGCAGCCCAGCATTTCACACAGTGCTCCTGATGGACAGTTTGTCGTGGGGTCTCAGGGGCCAGTGATCACCAGGGGCCACAGTTTCACTATCACCTGTTCCACAAAATCTCAGTATCCTGGAGGCTCTTTTCACCTGTTCAGAGGGTCAAGCATCACCAGGAGTGAGTCAGCTGTCAGTCACTCTGCCTCCTTCTCCTTTCCTGAGGCAGATTATTCACATGAGGGAACATATAGTTGTGTTTATGAAGTCAGTGTCTCCTCACGCTCCTTCCGTTCATCTGCCTCTGAACTGCTGCTCATCACTATCACAGGTACTGATGTGTAAGAGTCTAAAAACAAGCTGGACTGTTGGTTATGAAAGTTTAACTCAAACACGTGTGTCTCTCTCAGCCTCCCTGCGTCCTGTCATTGGTGTTGCAGTGTCAGCTGTGCTGCTCTTATTGTCTGTCCTAATAATAATATAAATAAACTTTATATAGCACCTTTCAATGCAGTTCAAAGTACTTTACATAAACAAATATAAACTACACCATCTAATACGTATCAACAGTGTTGGGGAGTAACTAGTTACATGTAACGGAATTACGTAATTTAATTACAAAATAAATGTAATTGTAATTAGTTACAGTTACTGAGAAAAAATGTGTAATTAAATTACAGTTACTTTTGAAAAATGGCAGTGATTACAAAGGGGATTACATCTGAATTTTTTCACACACCCACCCCCACTTACAGATTGAATTGACTTCTTTCATAAATTGCATTGACTGCTCGAAAATGAGATACCAGTGTTTCAGGAGTTTAGGACACAGAAGAGGACACATGCTTATTCGATAACTGTTTTATTTCCTATTTGGGTTTATGCATAAACTTTATTTTTTAAGATTGTTTTTTCCAAGGCATTGTTAGATGCTAGTGTTTTCTGTCATAACTATGCAAACATGCAGAACCTGATTTTACCAAGTACTACATGTTCCTGGATCAACATCTTTGTTGACCCTGGAACAATATTGTGATTAACCAATCAGATTTAAAAAATCACTTTATAGTTTTTGTGAAGTTTAGGCTTACAATCAGTGTTTGGTGCATGTACATCAGTGTCATTCATCTATCATTTCCTCTGATTTTAGGGATTACTCATGGGTAAGGTTAGGTTTAGGTGTAGCGATGTGGTTAAGATTAAATTTTTGGATTAAAATGTTGTTCCAGGGTCAACAAAATATGTTGACCCAGGAACACATCTAACTCAGCAAAATCAGGATGTGCATGCAAACATTTGATTTCAAACCCAGTATCAAAGTTATTAAACTATTTCTTGTTATAATGTTATTTATGTTACGATCTTGTTATGACATATAGCGCAACTGCGCTCACAGTGACCCGAGTTCAATTCCCGTCTCGAGGTCCTTTGCTGATCCCGCTACCCTCTCTCCTCCCAGCTCTTTCCTGTCATCTCTCTACTGTCCTATCACAATAAAAGGCATAAAAAGTCAAAAAGTCAAAAAAAAAAAATAAATTGTCTGAATTTGTGGTGGCTGTGCTTTAAATTAAAGTATTATACGGCTCTGTGGAATGCTTGATTCTGATTGGTCAGTCATGACATTCCAAGGTATGTTATTCCTCAATAACAACTTGTAGGAGCTAATAACTCAGACTCATTCGGGGCAACCTAAGTCAGTGCTATATGCTTGATAATTTTTCTTGGCGGAAGCTTTGTGTTTGCTTAGCTAATAAAATATTAAAGCTTAATTTAATATTGTGTGGACAATTTCTTAATTCTGTCATCCTGGTATTGTGGACTTGCCCCATTGTTTCATACAAACGTAGCTGCTGCCATTTTATTTTTTATTTTTATTTTTATTTTTTTTGTACACTGTGATGGATTATAAGATAACTAACAAACTAGTACTACTTCCTTAATTATTTATGTGGTGAAATGTTGTGAAAGAAAAGTGGAATGACTGCACTGTATACCTAAAATGTCTAGTTTGAACTTGCCATTTTCTAGCAACTGATTTCTACATGGAAGCTTTCCGTTCAAATATTTCAACTCAGATCAGTGTTTCATGTCTAATTATTTTGACACGAAACATCTAAATAATCTATCAAGCAGTTGTGTAATAAGTGGGATAACGTTGTTGATAATGTAGCCAGCTGTTATCGCAAAATAAAGATGTATGTTATCCCTTACTTATTATAATCTTAATTCAAGTGATGAAGGATTTTGAAAGTCTGACAGTAATCAGTGTTGAGTGCTACTATAAGGTTAACTCTGCCTGGTTTAAATGTTTCAAAATGATTAACAGTTGAAAATATTAGAAATTTAGAAAAGTAATCAAAAAGTAATTAAAAGTAATGTTACATTACTTTTATAAAGTAATTGAAAAGTTACACTACTTATTACATTTTAAATCAAGTAACTTGTAATCTGTAACCTATTACATTTCCAAAGTAACCTTCCCAACACTGCGTATCAAATATGTCACACATAAGAGATTATATATTGTATATATAAAATAAATCACATTAAAGATAGAGAAAATGACATAAAACACAGTGGTAATAAAAAATACAGAAAAAAGAAAAATGTCCATAGACAGAACTGTGAATGTGCATAAGTGCTATATACCGAAGAAGGTTTGTTGAATTATTTACAGATGTCCAGTACTGAGGTATGATATGTTTTGTTTAGGAGGGGTATGGCTTGGGGGAAAATGCTGTTCTTGTGTCTGGTTGTTTTGGTGCGCAGTGCTCTGTAGCGTCAGCCAGAGGGCAATAGTTCAAAGAGAGAGTGGGCTGGGTGTGAGGGGTCCAGAGTGATTTTCTTAGCCCCCTTCCTCACTCTGGAGGTGTAAAGTTCTTGGAGGTTGGGTAGAGGGGCACCAATAATCCTCTCAGTAGCCCTGACTATCCTTTGTAGTCTTCTGATGTCTGTTTTGGTAGCTGAACCAAACCAAACAGTTGAACACAGAATGAACACAGGACAGACTCAGTGATGGCAGAGTAGAACTGTTTCAGCAGGTCTTGTGGCAGGTTGAACTTCCTCAGCTGGCAGAGGAAATACAGCCTCTGCTGGGCCTTTTTCACAATAGAGTCAGTGTGATCATCCCACTTCAGGTCCTGAGAGATATTTGTACCCAGGATTCAGATTCTGAATAACTCTACTGCAGCCACAGTGCTGTCCATGATGGTGAGTGGGGGGAATGCAGAGCTGAAGTCTACAATCATCTCCACTGTTTTGAGAGTGTTTAGCTCCAGGTTGTTAAGACTGCACCAGACAGCCAGCTGCTCAACCTCGTGTCTGTAAGCAGACACGTCTATGTCCTTGATGAGACCGATGACTGTAGTGTCATCCGCAAACTTCAGGAGCTTGACAGAGGGGTCCTTTGAAGTGCAGTCAATCGTGTAGAGGGAGAAGAGCAGTGGGGAGAGAACACATCCCTGAAGGGTGCCAGTGCTGATTGTGATAGTCCTGGATGTGAGTTTACCCAGCCTCACTAGCTGCTGGCTGTCTGTCAGGAAGCTGGTAATCCTCTGACAGATGGAGGTGGGCACAGAGAGCTGTGACAGTTTGTCTGAGAGAAGGTCAGGCAAGATGGTATTGAAGGCTAAACTGAAGTCCACAAATAAGATTCATGCCTAATTCCCAGTTTTGTCGAGGTGTTGCAGGATGTAATGCAGTGCCATGTTGACTGCGTAATCCACAGAAGTGTTTGCTCTGTAGGCAAACTGAAGAGGATCCAGCAAGGGTCCAGTTATGTCCTTCAGGTAGGCCAGGACCAGTTTCTCAAATGCCTTCATGACCACAGACATGAGAGCGACAGGTCCATAGTCATTAAGTCCAGTGATTTTGGGCTTTTTTGGGACTGGAATGATGGTGGAACGTTTGAAGCAGATGGGAACTAAGTAGAGCTCCAGTGATCTGTTAAAGATCTGTGTATAGACGGGTGCCAGTTGGTCAGCACAGACCTCTGGACAGGCAAGTGAAACACCATCTGGGCCTGAAGATTGGCATCTGTGGTTGGAGAGTACACGTCTACGTCACCGGATTAATGAGCTATTCTCAGTATTATTCATGAGAAAGAACTCTTATGATCCAATCACAGCGCTATATTACATGAGGTCGTCTTACAGCGGAGACTTCAAATCTCATGAAACTTCATCTCTGTAAACATGACTGTAACAATATTTAATATGACAGCACTAACATGACAGCACGTTGAGCACACATGGAGCAAAGGGGAGGTTCAGTACTGCTGTAAAAAAAAAAAAAAAAAAAAAACAGACTGAAGCTCCTCCGTAATACAATTTTCTTGAAGAAAGGATTTTTTTTTTTTTTTTTTTTTTATGCTGCAAATACCCTATTTGACTATCAAATAAATGGTATGTTAGATACCTGGCCAAGCCACTACTGTCTAAGTTACATAGTGAACCATCTCTTGATAATTTACTTTTAATGAAAATAGTACCAGTGTGATTTAGTGTTTGGCCCCTATAATTATAATATAATATAATAATAAGCAAACTTGTAAAAACAATACAGGCTGTGTACTTTTGTCCTGCTCTCCTAACAGTATCAAACATTTACTATATACAGTACAAATACAAATACAGCATGTATGCAAAAATGTCTATGGATTAAATTTTGATCCTGACAAGATGCAGTTCTTGAACCCCTTTTTTTTTCTCTTTAAAGCTGTTTGAATTTAATGTTTGAGTCTCTTTAACCAATGTATTGTTCTTGTTTTCCAGTGAACTTGCAGCAGCCCAGCATTTCCCACAGTGCTCCTGATGGACAGTTTGTTGTGGGGTCTCAGGGGTCAGTGATCACCAGGGGCCACAGTTTCACTATCACCTGTTCCACAAAATCTCAGTATCCTGGAGGCTCTTTTCACCTGTTCAGAGGGTCAAACATCACCAGGAGTGAGTCAGCTGTCAGTCACTCCTCCTCCTTCTCCTTTCCTGAGGCAGATTATTCACATGAGGGAAACTACAGTTGTGTTTATGAAGTCAGTGTCTCCTCACGCTCCTTCCGTTCATCTGCATCTGAACTGCTGCTCATCACTGTCACAGGTACTGATGTGTAAGAGTCTAAAAACAAGCTGGACTGCTGGTAATGAAAGTTTAACTCAAACATGTACGTCTCTCTCAGCCTCCCTGCGTCCTGTCATTGGTGCTGCAGTGTCAGCTGTGTTGCTCTTATTGTCTGTCCTCATAATCATCCTCCTGCTGAAGAGAAGACAACAGCAAAGAAACAAGGAAACTCATTCAAAGTGCCCTTTTACAAAAGGTAATGGTTTTTATTCTATAAAAGAAGTCAGATGATGTCTTCTTTTTTTTTTTTTTTTTTTTTCATCCTGTCACTTTTGTTCCTTATCACTTTCCTGTCATTTTGTCTCTATACAATGTCCCTACAGGTGCAGCTAATACATATGCAGGTGCATCCCATGATGAAAATGAAGATGATGATGAGGCTGTTTATGAAAATGTAGAACTTGAAAACATGGATCATGATGATTCTGAACATGACTATATTAATGTGGACTCTGATCAATCTGAACATGACTATATTAATGTGGACTCTGATTATTCTGAAGAGGACTATGTCAACGTGAATGATACAGAAAATAAAAGTGTGGTAAACAAATCTGATGATGACATTTACTGTTGTGAGTAATAGTGAGTGAACCCAAAAACTACAATTATTGAGGCTGAAAACAGATCAAATATGGCAGCCTTGATTTGAATCAAGAAATTCAGTTAACAGTGTGATAAGCAGAGAGACAACAGATGATTACAGTTTTGCAAATCTACTGTGACAAATAGGAGTGACTCTAATGCAGTGCATTCATTCTGGGCACTGCAGTGTTCATCACAGTCTGCTGCACATCTTCAAACAGATTTGGTTTAGTGTATCCAGTGAACTGTGTCTCAGAGATATCAGTTTGTTGATCACATTTAGTAATAAGTGAAATGAGAGGGAGCTTTCTTTTATGTATGTCAGACATAACTTGCTGTCTTGCTCTTGTTGTATTTATCAATGAGGATTGCTTTGAATATTCACAAAAATGTGCATTTACACATTCATTTAGCAGATGCTTGCAAATAAGGAATGCAACAAGAAAACTGATGTTAGACACATTATGAAACTGATGGAGAGTGTAAGAGGATAACTCATTTTTGAAGAAAAAAAAAAAAAAAAAAACCTAAAAATAACAGTTAAAAATAACAATAATTTGATGTCTTGTGCTAGTTAAAGTTGCATTGCATTAGTTGTACTGGTCTGTTACTGCCACCATCTTGTTGTCATAAGTGTCAGAACTATCTATCTATCTATCCTGTATATAAATAATCTTTTAATTTACATTTATATTTATGTATGTCTATATTCATTTTGATGGCTGTTTTATTTGGTTTTTGCTGCTGTTAGAAAAGAATAAAAAGGACTAGTAGGAGTTTGCAGAGACTAAAGTTACTTTCGTTTAGTCTGATTAGTCACACATCAATCTCAGTTTTTAAACCAAGCAAACATTTTCTCTGTCTTGTTCTCGAACAGAACAACAGCAGTGTGTAGGGTAAGCACTCATACCTGTATTCAGTTTTCTTCCACAGATTCTGTGAATATACCAGATCAGGACACCATGACATTTTCAGATGGTCCGACATTGAACCGCACACAGATGCACCACGCCGGCTTCGGTCCACTGACAGATCTGGGCTGTATCTGAAATCGCCCCCTATACCCCTATATATATATATAGGTCACTATTTGAGGGAACAACCATTTGTAGTGGTGTTTTAAACAATAGTGGACATTCTCGAGTGCACTCATTCAATCCCTCAATGCACCGCAGAAACGAGTGTACATCCGATGTACACTCAATGACTAGAGAATACCCATAATGCATAATGTGAGAGTCGTGAGCCGAATGAATTCCCGCATCTCACCAGAAGATGGCACCGGAAGTTGAATCCAGGGATTTTCTTACTATAGGGAGATGAGAGGGTCTGTATTACTTATTATTGGAGAAAGTGTAATGGCTAACTTGGATTACATGTCCCTTAATCACATTACAGCCTTGACATCAATAAATTTCAGTCAGAGTTGTGCGACACTGAATCGCAGTTTACGGATACCATAGGAGTAAATGAGAAGTGCTGTAAGCTGAATTCCACCTGTTGCAAAAAGTCAGTGACTTCGCCTATAAAACAGCATATTTTTCATTGTAAACTCTAAAAATAGTTCAATCCAAAAGTATTGTTTAGTGTAAAACATGTTGAAGACCGGAAGCATTAGCTTTAGCCGTTACGCTTGGACTGAATCATCCATCCATTAATTTTTCAACACGCTAATCCATTGCGTACAAGCGTACATATATACAACACAGGTATAAATTTAATTGAAAATTGATTATTAATTATAATTGTTTAACTAGGTTTATATATAATTTTCATGAGAATTTAAGATCAGTCCTTTAATCTGGAGCTGCCAGTTTGCCAGTTTAAAATAAAGCAATAAGCCCCAAGAAGCCATGGTTTACAGTGAATTTATAACAGCTAAGGGGAGTTGTTAGGCATGACCCCCTTAGCTGTTATAAATTCACTGTAAACCACAGCTTCACAGGGCTTATTGCTTTTATAAAATGGTTATTCCATATACGTAGTCAAGTCAAGTCAAGTCACCTTTATTTATATACCGCCTTTAACAATACAGAATTGTGACAAGGCGGCTGTACAGTATTAGATAGGAAACAGTACATCAACAATGCCAAAGGCAACAGTAAACACTCACATTTTAGGTAAAGGTAGTTAATCAAAAACAATAAAATAAAATGCAATATTGTGTTGAGAGAAAGTGTCCCCAACTAAGCAAGCCAGAGGCGACAGCGGCAAGGAACCAAAACTCCATCGGTGACAAATGGAGAAAAAAACCTTGGGAGAAACCAGGCTCAGTCGGGGGGCCAGTTCTCCTCTGGCCAAAGGTCCCGTGGTCTTGTGCCGACAGCCGTCTAGGTGACGAGGTCTTCACTGTGGATCCGTCTCTGGGGCTCATCTAGTTGATGTGGACTCCGATGACATTCAGGGCTGTAGAGGTCGTCACTAGGTGCTGATCCACCATCTGGGCTGGGTTCGGACTGGATCCGGGGGACTGCAGTGACCATCTGATCTGGATACGGACTGGATCTGGTGGTTAATGTGACCTCGGGATAAGAGAGAAACAGACTAATATTAGCGTAGATGCCATTCTTCTGACGATGCACTGAGTACATCGGGTGTTATGGGAAGTGTTCCCGGTTCCGGTTGACCTAATTAATGCAGCCTAACAATCCTTTAACGGATTTGAATTATAAGAATATGTTGATGTGTTATGTGTAAGCAAGGTTAAAGAGATGGGTCTTTAATCTAGATTTAAACTGACAGAGTGTGTCTGCGTCCCGAACATTGTAGGGTAGATTGTTCCAGAGTTTGGGCGCTAGATAAGAAAATGATCTCCCGCCCGCGGTTGATTTTGATATTCTAGGTATTATCAAATTGCCAGAGTTTTGAGAACGCAGCGGACGTGAGGGACTATAATGTGATAGGAGCTCGCTCAGGTACTGAGGAGCTAAACCATTAAGGGCTTTGTAAGTAATTAGCAAGATTTTAAAATCTATACGATGTTTAATAGGGAGCCAGTGCAGTGTAGACAGAACCGGGCTAATATGATCATACTTTTTGGTTCTAGTAAGAACTCTAGCTGCTGCATTTTGGACCAGCTGGAGTTTGTTTATTAAGCGAGCAGAACAACCACCCAATAAAGCATTACAATAATCTAACCGTGAGGTCATAAATGCATGAATTAATGTTTCAGCATTTGACATTGATAGCATAGGTCGTAGTTTAGATATATTTTTGAGATGGAAAAATGCAGTTTTGCAAATACTAGAGATGTGGTTTTCAAAGGAAAGATTACCATCAAATAGCACACCTAGGTTCCTAACTGATGACGAAGAATTGACAGAGCAGCCATCCAGTATTAGACAGTGTTGTAGGTTATTACACGCTGAGGTTTTAGGCCCAATAATTAACACCTCTGTTTTTTCAGAATTTAGCAGTAAGAAATTACTTGTCATCCAATTTTTTAACTCAACTACACAATCCATTAGTTTTTCAAATTGGTACGTTTCGCCGGGCCGCGAAGAAATATAGAGCTGGGTATCATCAGCGTAGCAGTGAAAGCTAACACCATATTTCCTGATGATATCACCCAGGGGTAACATGTAAAGCGTAAAGAGTAATGGCCCTAGTACTGAGCCTTGCGGTACTCCATACTGCACTTGTGATCGATATGATACCTTTTCATTTACTACCACGAATTGATGGCGGTCAGATAGGTACGATTTGAACCATGCCAATGCACTACCACTAATGCCAACATAATTCTCAAGTCTATTCAAGAGAATGTTGTGGTCAACAGTATCAAACGCAGCACTAAGATCCAGTAGCACTAACAGAGAGATACAACCACGATCAGATGACAAGAGTAGATCATTTGTAACTCTAATAAGAGCAGTCTCAGTACTATGGTATGGTCTAAAACCTGACTGAAAATCCTCACAGATATCATATTTCTGTAGGAAGGAAGATAATTGTGAGGATACAACCTTTTCTAATATCTTTGATAGAAATGGGAGATTCGAGATAGGTCTGTAATTAGTCAATTCGTTGGGGTCAAGTTGTGGTTTTTTAATTAGAGGCTTAATAGCAGCCAGTTTGAAGGTTTTGGGGACATATCCTAATGACAGTGATGAATTAATAATATTTAGCAGAGGATCTATGAGATCTGGAAGCAAGTCTTTTAGTAGCCTAGATGGAATAGGGTCTAGCATACAAGTTGTTGGTTTAGATGATTTAACAAGTTTATACAATTCTTCCTGACCTATAGTAGAGAATGAGTGGAATTGTTCCCCAGGAAATCTATAGCGCACTATCTGATGCGACACTGTAATTGACGGCTGCATGGTGACAATTTTGTCTCTAATTGTATCGATCTTAGAAGTAAAGTAGTTCATGAAGTCATTACTGCTATGCTGATGGGCACAGTCAGTGCCTGTTGGTTCTTTATTTTTTGTTAACTTAGCCACTGTATTGAATAAATACCTAGGGTTATGTTTGTTTTCTTCTAAAAGAGTCGAAAAGTAATCAGATCTGGCCGATTTTAACGCTTTTCTGTACGATAGGGTACATTCCCGCCAAGCAGTACGAAAAACCTCTAATTTTGTTTTCCTCCAGCTGCGCTCCATTTTCCGGGCTGCTCTCTTTAGGGCGCGAGTGTGCTCGTTATACCACGGGGTCGGACAGTTTTCCTTAATCTTCCTTAGGCGCAGAGGAGCGACCGTATCTAGAGTCCTGGAAAAGAGAGAGTCAATAGTTTCTGTTACATCATCAAGTTTTTCTGAGCTATTGGACATGCTGAGGAATTCAGATAAATCAGGAAGATTACTTAGAAAGCAATCTTTTGTAGTAGAAGTGATGGTTCTACCATACTTGTAATAAGGAGTTGAATTTACAGTTTTAGTTATCTGGAGTATACACGAGACTAGATAATGATCAGAGATATCATCACTTTGCTGCAGAATCTCAACGGCATTGACATCAATTCCATGTGACAGTATTAAGTCTAGAGTATGATTTCGACAATGAGTGGGACCTGACACGTGTTGTCTAACTCCAATAGAATTTAGAATGTCTGTAAATGCAGCTGCCAGTGCATCATTTTCAATATCAACATGGATGTTAAAGTCACCTACTATTAAGACCTTATCTGTAGCCAACACCAGCTCAGATATAAAATCAGCGAATTCTTTAAGAAAATCTGTATGGTGCCCTGGTGGCCTGTATACAGTAGCAAGTACAAACGTCATGGGGGATTTATCATTAACACTTGTTTCTCTGGATAATGTTATATGAAGCACCATTACTTCAAACGAGTTATACATGAAATCCGCTCTCTGTGAAACACTAAAAATATTGCTATAAATTGTAGAAACACCTCCCCCTTTACCTTTTAGACGTGGCTCATGTTTATAACAGTAATCATGAGGGGTAGACTCGTTTAAGATAATGTAATCTTCTGATTTTAGCCAGGTTTCTGTCAAACATAGCACATCTAGGTTATGATCAATGATCATATCATTTACAAAAAGCGCTTTTGTGGAAAGGGACCTGATATTCAAAAGGCCGAGTTTTATCATTTGTTTCTCTGTATTATGTAAATTTTTAATTTGTTGAACGTTGATTAGATTGTTACTCTTAAATTGGTTTGGACGTCTTTTGTATTGTCTAGCTCGGGGAACAGACACAGTCTCTATAGCATGATATCTAGGTGTAAGGGTCTCTATGTGCTGAGAATTAACTGATTTTGGTGACGTGAGGCGGCTAGCAGACGGTCGGATTAGCCAGTCTGTCTGCTTCCTGACCTGGGCCCCAGTTAGTCAAGTGCAAACTCTAAGACTATATGCCATATTACTAGAGAGAAGAGCAGCACCACCCCTGGAGGGATGAAGACCATCTCTTTTCAACAGGTCAGGTCTGCCCCAAAAACTTGTCCAATTGTCTATGAAACCTATGTTATTCTGCGGGCACCACTTAGACATCCAGCCATTTAGTGACGACAGTCTGCTATGTATCTCGTCACCACGATACGCAGGGAGGGGGCCAGAGCAAATTACAGTGTCTGACATCGTACTTGCAAGTTCACACACCTCTTTAACATTATTTTTAGTGATCTCCGACTGGCGAAGTCGAACATCATTTGTGCCGACGTGAATAACGATCTTACTGAATTTACGTTTAGCATTAGCCAGCACTTTTAAATTTGCCAAGATGTCAGGCGCTCTGGCTCCCGGTAAACATTGGACTATGGTGGCTGGTGTCTCTATTTTCACGTTCCGTACAATAGAATCGCCAATAACTAGAGCACTTTCATCAGGTTTCTCAGTGGGTGCGTCACTGAGTGGGGAGAACCTGTTTGATGTTCTGATCGGAACGGAAGAGCGGTGTTTTGACCCGCGACTATGCCGTCTCACAGTCACCCAGTTGCCCTGCTGCAAAGGCGAAGTTACCGGAACCGAACAATGTACGGGACTTCCTAAGCTAGTCGCATCCAAAGCCGTATCTAATGCCCTTGCATTCTTACTATCCTCGATTAAAGTTTGGATGCGTGTCTCTAGTTCTGAAATCTTCTCTGTCAGCCTAACTATTTCCCTGCATTTATCACATGTGAATCCCTCGCTGCCGACAGAGATTGATAAACTATACATATGACAGGTGATGCAGGTTACCAGGAAAGGAGAAGAAGCCATTACTCACCGTAGTTGTAGAACGATTTCAACTCACCACTGTTGTCTGATGAAACTTGTGTAGAAAAAGGCGTAGAGAAAAAGTAAAAGTGAATGGCAAGCTAACCGGCTAACACACTACAAACACGCTGCACTCGCGGTTGTAGAATAAAAACGAGCGATCAACGAGAGCGAGGAAAAAAGGAAAGCGGTAGTAGACCTGAATAGAGACGTGAGTGGGAACGCAAATGGCAGGCTAACCGGCAAACGGAATGCTAACGCACAGCCCGGCGTTGCACTCGCGGTTATAGATTAAAAGCGAGCGATCGGATTAGTTTGATGGATAATAACAGAAATCTGGTGGGGAAAAAGCTATATTTTATCACTTTAAACAACAGAAAGTAATAGTAAAATAGAGATTTCCTCAGAAGAATAAAACGCTAGGGAGCCACAAACGCACACCACTCTGCAACATGAGACCGGAACCGGGAATGTGTCAGGTCTTACAAATTAAAACAGAGCAAATAAAGAGTAATGATATAAATAAAAACAGTATTCTTCCTCCAAACAACCCAGATAGCACAGATACTGTACGTCTGCAAGATGTCTGTTAAAGATCACTTGATCTGGAAAGCATCTGCTGTGTACAAACATCTGACAGACGTCTGTAAGATGTCAGTTACATACATTCTAAATCATAAGCATCTTAAAGACATCTAATAGATATCTATTTGACATCTAATATGAAAACATCCAATAGACATAATGCAGTTGAGCAAACACTGTAAAAAATACTTCCAGATGTAAATGCAGACTTCAAATAGAAATCTCCCAGATGTGTGTGTGCTATCAGGGAATGTAGCTCCTCAGAAACAGTTGTGGTTTCAACAAAGTGGCTGCCAAGCAACACAGAGACGTAAACAAAGGTGTATGTTTGTAGAGTAATTTACAACAGCTTTGAACGAGGCTCAACCAATCAGAATCAAGGACCGGAGCCATTTTATAATGATTATTGACCAGCAAGCACAAACTATGTAAAACTGGCAGTCCTTCCGGTGCACTCAGTGTCCAGATTCAATCAATCATTTTCATTCACACCTTCAAGTGGACTATATTAGTGGACTAATATAAGGAATAATGAATGAGGATATAGGGGGCGATTTCAGATACAGCCCTGGTTTTCGCCTTTTGCCAACCAGCTCCTGACTCTGGAGATTGAGGACGCAGAGATGGGGCTTCTCAGTGCCATCTGTCTTCTGTGTGGAGGTACTGAAGCTCTTTGAACCAAATCCACTCAGATACACTCAGGTAATAGTTGTTTTCCTAAATGATTTACTAATTTAATTATAGGCTGTTTTGTGTTTTAATTTTCTATTTTATTTAGTGTAGCAGGTTCATAATTTATAATTTGTTTAACAACAGTTTTTAAGTTTTTAAGGGTTGAACTTGGAGGCACTGCTGCGTTATATGTTGGATCACTGCCTGCCTGCTCTTGCTCAGATAAACTATGAGAACATCAGATCCAATGGATCTGATGTTTGGTCACTCCAGCGCACTCTGGAGTGACCAAACCTCTCATCAGAAGAAAGAATCAAAATGCTAAGCTTAACTTCTCTGAGGAGCATATTGTGTGGACAGAGGAGAATTGCTCCAAAGTTCACTTTAGTGATGAGCGCAAGTTTAATTCTTTTGGGTCTGATGGAAAACAGTTTGTTTGGCGCAAGTGTGTAAAGAAGTCAGTGAAAGGCAGAGGAGGAAGTGTCATGGTTTGGGGGATGTTTTCTGCTACAGGAGTTGGGCCTCTTATAGCTAAGTAGCAGAGTGAATGCAAATGTTTATCAGAACCTCCTTCAGCAACATGTGGTTGTTACCCTGCAAGCATCTCCCAATCAGCCTGCAATTTTCATGCAAGACAATGTCTGCGATCACACTGCAAAACAGGTAAAGCTGGTCCTCGAAGATAAGAACATTAAAATAATGAAATGGCTGGGCCAGAGTCCTGACATAAACCCAACTGAAAATCTCTGGAAAATCCTTGGCGACAAAGTAATGGCTAAGAAACCCACTGCAGTTACAAAACTATGAAAGAGAGTGGAAGAAGAGCTGACAAAGATCACACCAGCACAGTGTGAGAAACTAGTGATTTCCTGTGGCCGCAGATGTGTGGAAGTCATTCAAAGCAAAAGCCTCTACACATCCTACTCATTTCTGACAACTATAACTCTCCAAAATTTTAGTTGTAATCTTCTTTTGTGCTACAGTGGTTACTGTTCTCTAATTTTGATCACTGTGTTTTCCACAAAACAAAGGTTTTTGTTGAAATGCCTTGGATATTTTATCAAATATGTTAGTAGAACAGTGGTTTACCTACAGCTGATATTCCTTCAAATTTTGTGAAATGAAGATGAACAATATTTCAGAAAAAAAAAAAATCAAGTATATAAAACTGTTCTCTAATTATAAATTTCTCTAATTTATCTCCATTGTACACTTGTATGTGTGGTCATAATCTGGTACAAACACAGTTGTGGCATGATTGTTAATTGAATACATGAAAGTAAGGGAGAAAATGGCCATATAACAAGTCTTGGTTCACCAAAAATTGTCTTTCCATGATGACATCCTCCTGTTAAACAACGCCTTCTTGCTCTCTGACACCCAAGGGTGCCATCACCCACACTGTGATGTTTTTCAGCACTGAAGTTACTGTTACCTATTTTGGGAAGTAAAAGCATTGGTAAACATGACTACAACGCATCTTTCACTCCTCTAATGTGCACACACTAATACTGGCAGGCTGTGAATCTTGTTGGATATGAGGATAATTTCTAAAAAGAGTCAAAAACCTTCCTGTTATCATTTAGAAAGAACATCATCTGAGCAATTTGATGTTAATATAGAAGCACCACTACAACCCTGTGAACATAAAACAAACGTGAGGCCTTACTTCCTAAGCTGAAGTGTTGAGAGAGAATAGTGAAATCCATTAACTTTATACAGAATTTTCTTACTGAAGAGGACATAAAATTAAAGAAAATCCAAATGTCCTTGTAATGTGTGAAGGATTTATATAATGTCGTTAAACTGTATTTTGGGTGCCTGCAAATATTCATGCTGAAAGATCTTAGCACAATAGTAGAACATATTTTTTTTTAACTTTGTATCCCAAGATGCAGTTAATATGCAAGACGTGCTCCATACTGACCAGAATGAAGAGAAAATTCTCCCCAAGCATCATCAGCTCTGCTCACCAATCAGGAAGTAACCTCACTTTGAAACAACACAAGCATCGCGATGCCAAGACCTTCTCTTCTCACTTTAATATTGGGTAAATTCAATTTTCAATTCTTGCACTTTCTATTGTTCATAACAGATGGAGATGAAAATATAATAAAGATGTCTTCCTATAACAGTAATATTTCATCCTTTAAACAGTTTAGATAAAGATTATGAACAGATCAAGTTGGGGAACTAAAATTCTTTGCTAATACCAGAAAATAACTTATACACTACTGATTTATCTGTATATGTTTGGGTTGACATGACTGATTTTGAAAAGACATTCACCAGCAAGTTGACTGCTCTAAATATCTATTAGTTGCTTTATGAAACTGTTCAGTAAACCAAAATGATTTAAAATTGTTTTAACAAAGGCATATTTCTATAACTTATCATATGATTAACAAGTCACTAGTGTCATTATACAGCTCAAGCCAGTTCAGTATTAATACAGTTCAGATGCAAACTGTATCAAAATCATCATTTGTACATTTATACTGAATATGCAGTGTATGCATGTATGTGTGAGTGCTATGACAAACTCCTGTGGACTGTTTTATGTCTGTGTGTTATATGTCTCTGTGCAGAGTTAAAATAGTTTTAAATTGAGTGTTTCCATTTGTAACATATTTTTTTACTGTAACACATTCACAACATCGCAGCCCAGAGCTGAGTCTCCCTCATAAGCTCATTGGTTTCTAGGCTTATGATAGTTTTGGTAAATGCTTCATGTCTGCTATTGTACATATGGAACTGATTCAGTCTCACTGCCAATATATAGGCTATTCCATTGAAATCATTAGAAGCTGATGTCAGTTTTTGGAAATTATTACAGATTTTGTGCAGTGTATTTCTGTTGTGTACATCACAGACGCTCAAGAACACATAGTTTTAAGAATAAAGCATTTGTAAACTTGAACTTTTTGAAATTCAGATATTATTGGGTCTTGTGGACTATATAAACATCTGTTATGTAAAATGGCTTATTCAAGGCAGTATAGGCCACATTAGTACTTATTAACATGAGATCTGTTTGAGGCAAAAAGTTTTTAAAAAATTTTATTTGGAAAATCACCATCTTCTACATGCACATTTACATACATGTACATGTTTTTTTTTTTTTCTTCTTCTTCTCAGCAGCCAGTACTCTGACTTCTGTAACTGGTAAGTAACAGGCTGTTAGTAACCCATTTTTTTAAAACCAAGATTTTATCCTAGCTGCATCATGATATAACCATACTCTTTTAGCTAGTCTGCAAGTTTAGCCTGTTGTAAGATGTGAGTTGTATCATAATGGAGTAATTTTGTTTTTTTAGGAGATTATAGCATCAGACTAGTGAATGGTAATAATGACTGCTCTGGAAGAGTTGAGATCCTTTATAATGGCCAGTGGGGGACAGTGTGTGATGACTACTGGGACATGAATGATGCTGCTGTGGTGTGCAGACAGTTGGGATGTGGAAGAGCTGTGAGTGCACATGGCAGTGCTCATTTTGGCCAGGGAAGTGGTCAGATCTGGTTGGATTATGTGGGATGTTCAGGAAGTGAATCATCACTCACACAGTGCTCACATCCTTCATTTGGAACACATAACTGTGGTCATTATGAAGATGCAGGTGTCGTCTGCTCAGGTAAAAGTACATGTTTTCCTCACATCAAAAATGGCATTATGCTTTTGCTGTTTGACCTCGATAACTTACGTAGTATTTTCTTAGGTAAATGGTTTTTTTCTAATTGTTTATTTGTTCATCTAAGAAATGAGCAAAAGTGTTTGGAAAACTATAGTGATGCATTGCTGTCACACACGTTTTTTTCACATAGTTATATCGTAATAATGAGATGTTATTCTGTTTTAACAAGATTTTTTTTTTTTTCTCGTTAAAACTACATATTTACTCTTAATAACTCTAGATAATATTACATATTTTCTCATAAAAACGATGTCATGTCATTAAAAAAACATTTTCTTGTTATAATGACGTCATTACAACAATGTAATTATAAAAGATTATTATAAAAGGAATAGAGAAAGGACAGTTTATTATAATTATTAATATTATTTTGAATTACTTAGTTTTCTTTGAGAAATTGAAAAACGTGCATTATACTTTAGTATTGATAGTATTAGTCTGATTACAAGAATTATTTATTTACTGATCAGAAAAGGTATCTTTAGCTGAATTAAGCCATTAAGGTTTGTTTTTGATTAGCCAGGAATGTTTTCTTAACAAAAATATGTTAGTGTTTGGTTTGTATAATATTATTATAACATTCCCATAACATTATTTTCCTATATGATTACCCTGCTGTACCCTCTTTACTCCTGTATGATTACCCTCATGGTTGCAAAAAATGAAGCCTAAAAAGAATGTTATTTCTTTGTTGTTCTTCCTTTTCAAATCACATATCAGATCAGAAAGGCATTTATTTTCAATAACTGCCTCATGGGTGTTGCAGCAGCCATTTAATAAGTTTAATAAAAATGATCATTTACACTCATACATTACAGTTTTTGTTTTTTAATGTACTACAGTGCTGAGGTGGAAATATCTGCCTCTTGTACTAAGTATAAATTGCATCTAACTAATATTAATGCAATGCATAGTGTAAATTGATATGAATAAAATAATATATGAATAATAACATGAGTTGCACTCCAGTATGCGTGTAGTAAAGGAGACTGCGCCATTCATTCACACAGACACTAGTTCATATCACATTTTGATCTACTTTTGATTTATTAATCCAAAATTTGGTAAATTCTAAGACATGCAGCATTGTACAGTAAATTACATTTTTGATTTTTGACTGGATTCCGCAACTGACCCTTCGCAAAAATCCGCCCTCCTTAGTTCTTGTTGCTATGTCCGACAAACAGTGCCGCTCTCACACTACACATAACGTTCTCACGCAGTGAAAAATAGAGTGCAGAACAAAGAGGAAACTGACAACACGCTGACAGACAAGACAGAGCAGGTTACTTCTGGCATGAAACAAGGTCTCAGCTTTAAAATGTTGTAGTTTTTTAAAACAATTAAAACAAATACCGTTTTGTGGGTCTTTAATGTGTCGTAATGTGTATTGCCTTATTAGGTCAATCGACACATGGATCGATCGTATTTTCTTATTTACTTAAAGCATGAAATAAACATGAATGAACATCAGAACTTATTTTATTCTAACCGTGGAAAGACGTCAATACACAATCTTTGAAGTTTAAGTCCACCGAAGTTAATCTACTCTCCTGTCTGATTTGTTTGTCGGACAAAGTGTCGATTCTGCATTATGACAGGTCAGATCACCTGTCAATCAAGCTGTTTACGAATTCCTTCCACGTTTTCCTGATTCAGTGTCATCTACAAAAGCACCATTAGTTACATGTTCAAAATACTAGAGACTTTGTGCAGTGTGTTTCTCTGGTGTGCATCACAGACATGCAGGTAAGAACACACAGTATTAAAGCATTTGTAAAGCATGTGTGTGATGACAACTGGGACATGAATGATGCTGCTGTGGAGTGCACATGGAAGCGCTTGTTTTGGCTGAGGAAGTGGTCGGATCTTGTTGGATTATGTGGGATGTTCAGGAAATGAATTATCACTCAAACACTGTTCACTTCTGTACATGTGGTCATCATGAAGATGCAGATGTTGTCTGCTTAGGTAGAAGTATATGTTTTCCTCAGATCAAAAATGTCATTAAAATTAAAAATAAAATAATAAATCAATAATTATGAATTACAAAATTATAATAGCCTATTTGAAACATTTTGTTAGCTGATGATAGGTAATTTTTAAATATAAAATCCAAATATTTTTATTTAACCAACTTAGAATTCATTTGATGGAAAATCAAAGGATTTGATGTTCAGAACAGAGTAACACTTTGCATTTTACCCCATGGGGGCGTTTCCCTCGTAAGCTCAGTGGTTTTTAGGTTTATGATGCTTTTGGTAAATGCTGCACGTCCGCTATTGTACACATGAAACTAATTCAGTCTCACTGCCTATTCTCTTGTTAAGTCTGACGTCAGTGTTAGGGATGTGGAAGGACACACACACACATGGGAATTCTTCAGCTTTGATTTATCCACAGCAGTGAGACTCAAATCTTTTTGATAGAAAAAGCGGTACAAATCAAGTTGGCTGAAGACAATATACTGCAGATATACATATGACCACAGCAGCGACACTCAAATCTGCTGCTAAAAAAACATAACAACAGGATACAACATGAAAACTGTAACAGTACACTTGTAAATAGTAACAGTTTAATAGTACTGGACAATAAACTACAGATAATAATGAGAAAACTTCATGAATTTCTAAACAGCATTTGTTAACATTTATAACGTCATAAACATGAAAGCAACATACCTTTTTGATAGAAAAAGGAGTATCAATCAGGTTGGCTGAAGACAATATATTGCAGATATACATATGACTAGAAAAACTGAAATTGCACTTTCACTCAACTCATATTACAATTAATTATCAGAAATTTTAAGACAGCGCAATGGCCACATGAAATGCACTCGTTACCGTTTATGAATGCACGAGGAAATTCAGTGTATTCACAATGACCTCAACAACTGTGTTAAAGTGTTAAATACATTATATACACGTTCAAATACGTAAATTAAATCAATTGCGTCGAAAGTTGTCACATAAAACACATTATTTCCACAGTTAATAAGTTAGAGCGTAAAAAATCATACATACCCACCGCGGCGACACTCAAATCTGCTGCGGTACGGAAAGAGAAGAGGGACAAAATACTTCATCTGCAGTACCATTAACAGCCACAGGAGGGGAGCCTTTGTACACCAACAAATACAACCAAATCTTTTATTTTATGAAATTCACATAAAATTCTTTACTCTTTAAATTAAATGTTTTTTTTTGTTTTTTTTTAACCCTGTTATATCCACCCCCATTGAATTACATAAAATAAATGTATGATGAGTGGAGTATCATTAAAAGATTATCTCTTTAGTTCTCAGTAAATAATTACACAATACAAAATGATTTCTTATTAAAGGTGTCAAAAATACAATTATCATAAGGATGAAGTGATGGGAGAGTAGCGCTAAGTTCTCCCACCAGTTACTGACAGTAGAACATCTGCATACATTCCACAATATTCTTCCATTCTCAACTTCGCTTAACAATGTTAAAGCAAAAAGAAAACTTTAGAAAAGGTGTAGCATCCCATTAGAGTTTGTGAAGGCACCTATTTCATCATGTATGTGCTTTCTGATCCCTTTTTTTTTTTCCAGATTTGAAACTGATAATAAAAGACTAATAAAACAAATTTCTAACTATTATGCTAAGGGACAGGAAATCAAATATGACTTCTAAGCAGAAAAGGCTCTAAGTACTGACTTACAAACAGCCTGAACATTGTGTTTTGTGTCCTGAACCATAGCTTGTGCTGACATAACATGTATTAATCTGTCAACAGGTCTAATGATGCGACCAAAATGAAACCTGACCTGTGTGATTGAGCTAGAACTTGGTGGTACATTCTTAGTGCCAGCTGAATCTGTATTGGCAGAAGCATGTGAGTGTGGCTGGGCAGACAGGACTGTATCTGCTTCTGAATCATGTGAATCTGAACTGTCACTTTTAATGTCACCAGAAACAGACATTCTTGCATCTCTTGACGATTCAGATTGGTGACCTTCTGGTGCAGCAGGAGTGACCTTAGTTGAGGGATCCACCAGAATTGCACTTAGGGTTTGATCAGACTCACTTTGAATGCATCTGTCAGGCAGATCCAAACCCAACTAATAGTTCTGTCCCTGGTACCAAATTCCTGAACTGACATAGAATCATTCTCATGGTCAGTGCCAGCATCGTCACATGTGGAAAATGCCTTGTCTCCCGTCATCACTGATCCATCCATTGTAACACTACTGTAGCTGTCCTCCTCATGCTCAGGCACTGCTGCATCTCTTCCCAGAGATTCATCCTCCACTGCCCACAAGGAAAGGACAGAAGGCAGCCTCTGGCCATAAACGCAAAAGTACCTGTCCCATAGGACCCTGGCAACTTGTTTGGTGGACTGGTCTCTACACACAAAAGCTTGTGCCGTTCTTGTGAAACGATCAGTCAACACCAAGACGTCAACAAACTTGTTACTGGAATCTTCTGCTGACCAGAAGTCTATGCAGACAAGCTCTAATGGTCTACTTGCTGAAATATTTTCCAAGGGGGCTCTCCCAGAAGGATCCGTACTTTTGCTTACAGTGCAGTGGTAGCATCTATGCACGTAGTCTCTTATAGTTCGATCCATGTTCATCCAAAAGAACTGCTGCCTTGCAAGGATAACGAGATGACGAGACTGACCTTGATGGCCACAGTCGTCATGAATTCCTTTTAGAATCACATTTACCAGAGACTCTGGGACAACGTACTGATGACGTTTGATCCTTGATATTTGGTCATATGACACTCGGTACAACACACCATTTCTGACGACGAGTTTCTCCCAGTGCTTTAAATATCAAATGACAATCATAGATTCCTTTGTCCTTTCTCTTTTAGAAGGTCTACGCTGGTGCTCGACATAATACAAAACTCTTGACAAGTGCTTATCGTGGAGTTGTTTTTCACGCAGCTCCTGTTCTGAATATGCCGGAAGCGTGTCCTGTCCTCCAGACATGACTTGAGGTAGGTGATCGATGACAGTCATAGCTCGTGCCCTGGCACCCATGTTCCACTCGACATGCGAATCCAGTGTGGCAGAGACCTCCGCACAAGGTATCAACATTAGTTCATCAATTTATTGGATGTTGTGTTTGTATGACTGACCTGTGTTAAGGACACTCTGCCTTTTATCCGAATTGCTTGCACGTCTGAAGACATCCTGCACTGAATCTGTTGACATTCCTTTCGAGTCAGCTAGAAGTGCTCCATTTGGCTCTTTGAGCAGTCTCTGCATTCGTCAGTTTTGACGAACGGAACCTGACTTAGGGCATCTGCGACAGTGTTTCGGGGACCAGGCACATATTTGATGTTGAAGTTGTAGCTTGCCAATTTAGCCACCCAGTATTGTTCGCAGCAATCAAGTTTGGGTTTTGTTAGTATATGGGCCAAGGGATTATTGTCAGTCAAGACGGTGAATTCATGGCCCTTGAGCCAATGACTGAACTTATCGGATATTGACCGTTTTTGGCCTTAAAAAAATGATGCACTGGATAGTTTTGCTGAGACCGAGAAAGGGACTTACTGGCGAAGGCTACAGGCCTGGCTTTCATCTCCCTCTCTGGGACCTGTGAGAGTACAGCTCCAATACCATCTAAGGATGCATCCGTTGCCAGTACAAAAGGGCGATTAAAATCTGGATGAGCAAGGACAATGCTCTCGACCAACAATGTTTTCAACCTCTCGACAGCCTGGTCCTGCGCTTCTGTCCAGTCACTGGGCTTCAGCTTTCTATTCTGGTGAACATGACCCTGATTCCCCAGATTTTTTGCTCTTGCCTTCTGGCCCTTTAGGAGACTAAAAAGAGGCTTTGCTACAGCTGAATAGTTCGGAATGAAGTGCTGATAATTCACCATGCCCAGGAATGATCTTATTTTCTTCTGGGAAGGAGTAGCTCCATCTAGCTCCATCAAATCCAAACTGCTCATCTTAGAGATGAGCAGCTTCCTTGGGTTCGTGGAAACCCCTGTCTGGTCAATTATATGCCTGAGTAACTTCACCGATTTTCTCATCAGGTAACATTTTTTTTGGATCCAGTTTGACGTTGTATGCACGGAGTCCGCCAAACATCATTTTTAAGTGATCATGAGCTGTAGTCTCATCTGGTCCAAAGACAATCAAGTCATCTAGATAACACAGGAGACTGAGGAAGTTTTCGAATATGCTGGTCATCATACCAAGGTTATTATAGTTTTGCTTTTTTAAATTAGTTTTATTTTAATATCGTTTTGAAATTTGCAATACAATTTAGTTTCGTTTTTATTAGTTTCATTAATAAGTTTGTGAGCACATTTCTATTTCGTTTTTATATAGTTTAGTTTCAGTTTTAGTTTTTTAAAAAAAAGATAAATTCCAGAGCGCAGACCAACGACTTAATTTAACCTTAGGATGCAAAATTAAAGCATGCTGAGCGGAAAAGTCTACAAGCAGTCAAGAATTTTTACTCCATAAATCTACACAAGTTGCACTTACATAATCATGATTAAAAGCAGTGAATGTGTGCTACAATATTTAATTCGAAAATAAATGCAATTCGTTTATATATTGGATATTTTATCTTATTTAACCATAATCATGATACTGTAACTATCATGTCTTGCTTACTTTCCCGCTAACAAACGCGCATAACTGCAACTAATTAAATTCAATAATAATGGCAGAGCCTTTCGATTCACAGTGTTGTGCGCTATTGGATTCGTGCTGCAGCTGAATTGAATGACAGCTTATTAGTGAGCGCTCGTTGCTCGCTTTTTTGTAGCCTAACTTTATTTTATACGTTTTAGAACGTATACACTGCAGAGACAATCACATTTAGGCAATAAGGCATATTTAAATGTTCTTTTAATTTATGAAGAATTATAAGCGTGTTGTTCTAAACAGATTGTTTACAAGATGTAAGCAAAAGTTTTATTGTTTACAGAATGGATGCGCATTCTCATCTTTTTTTAAATTTTATTTATTTATTTTTTTTTTTTTAAAACACCAACTTAGAATGCCGATTTTTTTGGTTTAATCGCTTGTGTTACACGAGAAAATAAATATTTTTTGCCTGATGCAGCAGTTTTAATGCGGTTCCGGCGGTTCAGGTCGTTGTCTAGGCTATGTCAAACGGGCCGGGTCGGGTACAGAATGTGCTGCTGTCGGATGACGGGTGTTCTGTTAAGCAGCCTACTGTTGGTGCGCGTTTACCAAACAGCACCCATGCAGGACTCTGTTTTAAACTGTTTTCATCTATCCCTCAGATAACCTTAGGTCTATGATGCGCCATTTACACGTAGGCTATTTCCCTAAACCGCCACACAGCCCGTACATTTTTCCGCCACCGGATGAGAACGCAATTATTACGAAAACGATTATTTATTTTTGATAATTATTATTTTATTTCAGTTACTTTTTCAGAAACTATTGTTAGTTTCGTTTCGTTTTAGTTTTTCATTTATTTTGTTATTTTTATTTTATTTCAGTTTACGAAAATGTTTTTTGACCAATCGTTTTCGTGTTAGTTTTAGTTTTCATTTACGTTGACGCTGCTTACATGCATCTGAGATGTCACTTGAGTCAATGCCAAGACTATCCAGATGAACTGACTTAAGTCGCTCACTCACAGGTAATGCATCAGCTGCTCCATCAGACAAACTTGCTGAGCAGTTCACCAGCAGAGGACTGACAATATTAGCGTGATGAAAATCTTCAAGTGCAATGCATGGATAGAGGTCTGCAATTTTTGCATTCCTTCTTAATAGCACTGGCCTGCCTGATGTGTTGATAAGCTTCAAAGGGACCCATCCATCTCCCCACAGAGACGTGATCAGTCTAGCCACCATGACACCTCTGGGAGCAGAGTGAGATAATGTAGGCTCAGTCATGACTGCACTTCCAGGAGAGACAACAGCAGATTTGGGCAACTTCCCCCATACTAAGTACTCACAATCTGGCTTGAGATGGACAGCTGAGTTGCATCTTACTGTCCCAATCTTCTCAGGGATCTCCTCTCCTGTCCAATGGTTCAATCCTGCAAGCATTGACAAGAAGCTTTCACACTCAGGGTCCGAAGATGTTGGTTTAGACACTGCTCGCCAAAATCCTTCACTCAGTTTAAAGTATCTGAGAATGTGTTTAATAACATTAGTCCCAAGAATCAGCTCATCATGTTGTCCAGGAACTACTAAGGTAGGTACTATCATCTTTATACCATACCATGGGAAGATTGAATGATGATCTTGGTTTCACACGCAGCCCTCCACAGCCTACCAGGGTGACATCAGGAACAAACTCATCACATTCATCCACTGCACCAGCTGATCTCAGTGTCATCTCAGCAGATTAATTTACAGTGCAGACCATCGAACTGCTGTCCAACATTGCATTCAGCGTGACCATCTCTCCAATCTTCACTGGCGTGTAAAAGAGGCTGTCACATCCACCCACAACATGTGTGTTCTGATAAATGATTTCTGATTGATCACAGTTTACTTTGGCTGAATGATAAGCATTCTGAGTCTCACAATCATCAACAGCTTAGAAGTTACAATGATGATGACCCGCACTGCCTCCCTCCAAATACGGGTCTGCTGGTTTCCCTCATGTTGTGACTGGGCAGAGGGCTGTTTAGGACATTCCTTTTTTGTGTGCCCTGGGGAGAAGCATGCAAAACACAGTCTGTCTGTTATGCAATGTGTCACCGTGGTATGTTTGTTGTTGTTGTTGTTACGGTCCAACAGGTACTTCAGACAAAGTTGCGTCACTGTCTAGAGTCATGTCTGGGGCTGGAAACATCACGAAATTGAATCTATACCCCTACCATTGTCAGCATGTACCTGTGGTCGTTCAACCCCCCAGCTGACACCGTCACTAAAAATACCACCCTCTGGACTATCAATTAACCATGTACCCCTTCCTCTGGGGAAACCCATGTTACCATAACATGTTACATCAAAGTCACCATCACACTCGTGTTTTTCAGCCATTATGCGATCACAGAAATATGCATGAAAAATAGTAAAAGAACAAGAAAACTCATAATTGATATTGAATTTATTTATCTCACGATATGAAATTAAATCTTGAACGTGATGATAGTCAATACCATGTTCCATATGTCCATGCGTTGTGTATATGTCTCAATCACGTTATGTAATTATGTATACACTGTCCTCATCCGTAGTATCGAAGACTTGATCCACTGATGAACTTGACCTGCTCACTGTATTGAAGACTTGGCCCACCGATATACTTGAAACGCACACAGTAACCACAGTTGATCTGTGTCAAGCTGATCGAAGAATCTGAGGGAGTCACGGCACCAGTGTTACAGATGTGGAAGGACACACTCACACATGGGATTTCTTCGGCTTTTATTTATCCACAGCAGTGAGACTTAAATCTTTTTGATAGAAAAAGGGCTACAAATCAGGTTGGCTGAAGACAATATACTGCAGATATACATATGACCACAGCAGCGACACTCAAATCTGCTGCTAAAAAACATAACAATAGGATACAACGTGAAAACTGTAACAGTACACTTGTAAATAGTAACAGTTTAATAGTACTGGACAATAAACTACAGATAATAACGAGAAAACTTCATGAATTTCTAACCAGCATTTGTTAACATTTATAACGTCATAAACATGAAAGCAACATACCTTTTTGATAGAAAAAGGAGTACAAATCAGGTTGGCTGAAGACAATATACTGCAGATATACATATGACTAGAAAAAATAGAAATTACACTTTCACACAAACTCACAATATATAATACTACCAAAAATTATAATCCTACCCTTTAACTCCATACCGAAATTTCAGATAGCCATACAATGAAAATATAAATATAAATAAATAAAAGTTGCATATGCAAATTACTGGAGACTTTGTGTGGTATACTTCTCTAGTGTGCATCACAGACCTGCAAGAACACAAAGTATTAAGAATAAAGCTTTGTAAACTTGAACTAATTCATCTGTGTACATTCAGATATTTTGGGGTCTTGTGGACTATATAAAGATATATTATGTAAAATAGCTTATTCATGGCAGTACTAGACTACATTAGTACTCATGAGATCAATTTGAGACAAAAAGTTTTAAAAAGTTTTTATTTGGTAACTCATGTCTAAATGTAAGATTACAATATGTTTAAATTTTTGGGTTTTCTTTCCTCTCAACAGCCAATGCTCTGTCTTCTCTAACTGGTAAGTAACAGGCTGTTAGTCACTTATTTAAAGGGATCATGCACTGCTGTTTTTTTTTTTTTTTTTTAATTTTGTACTGATCTCTGATGTCCACTTATAATGCCATCAAGATTTTTACATCAAAAAACATACAAGTAACAGCATACTTTCCTCACAGATGGATGCTGCTGTGATTTAGGTCAAAAACACACTAATACTCAGCACATATCAAACAATCTGTAAGAAAAGAGAAAGCAGTAGTGATCACGTAAGGAAAAACAGTTACTCACACTTCTGTTGCGACATTAGTTTCCGATCCAATATATGCACAACATCGTTGTTTTAGTTTCAATCTTTTTTAAAATCCCGCATTGAATTGTGCGTTTTTTTGTAAACGAATCAGCAGTAAAATGAAGTGAGTTCTCACTGACGCGTTCTGGATCTTCTTAAAAAATAAAGTTCATCCACTCTTTCCTAACGCAATGATGTTACGTAGCGCCTGAAAATAGTCTGCCTGTGCAAGCAGGTGCTCACGTTGGAAGTTTGCCTATTTTCAGGCGCTGCGTAATATCATTACGCCTGCTGCACCCATGGTATGGCAGCAAAGTTCCTTGATTATTACGCCGGAATGAGGGAACCTATTTTCAAAAAAAGTGCAGTGTTCCTTTAATGCTCTATCATGTTGGAGATATCCCCTACACCAAACCCAACCCTAAAGCTAACTGATAGTGTTAATAGATGCAAAAATGCATTTGTTGATGCAGCTGTGCTATTTTAACTTCCTTTTGAGAATTTGAGCTGTTTCGTCGAACCGTAGTTTCGATGTAACTTTGTAGTTTGTAATGTAGAATCGGTGGGGGGGTCTAAGCAGGCAGTGATGACAAAGCAAGCGTTGATCTTCTTCTGCACTATTACATCATAGAGTGGAACATTCCAAAAGCTGTTGTTTTGGCAGACTGCCTTTAATATAAGCTTTTTTTTAGAGTAATGATGAAGTTATGAGTTCTAATTCTTACAGGAAATTGTTTTTTTTTAATTGTTGTTGTTTTTTGTACAGTGACCTTTATATGTCAAAATATCAAGGCAATTTGGATTTCTCAGTTCATGATCCCTTTAAAATATGTATCTTATTCAAGCTGCATTATGACATAACCAGTCCCTGTTTTAACTAGTCTGCAAATTTAGTCTTGTAAGATGTGTGTTGTATTATAATGGAGTTATTTTGTTTTTTTAGGAGATTATAGTATCAGACTGGTCAATCGTAATAATGACTGCTCTGGAAGAGTTGAAATCCTTTATGATGACCAATGGGGGACAGTGTGTGGTGACAGCTGGGACATGAATGATGCTGCTGTGGTGTGCAGACAGTTGGGATGTGGAAGAGCTGGTGGTGCACAAACCAATGCTTTTTTTGGCCAGGGAAGTGGTCTGATCTTGTTGAATGATGTGGAATGTTCAGGACATGAATCAACACTCACACAGTGCTCACGTCGTTCTGTTAGAAAACGTAACTGTGGTCATCATGAAGATGCAGGAGTTGTCTGCTTAGGTAAAAGTACATATGAAGAGTTCAGATGCAAAACCAGCTAAATGCCATCTCGGTCAAAAATGAGATAATGATACTGAGTGAATGCTCCTGACAGATAGTACACGTCCATCAAATAGTTTTACTTCAAACTCACTAAATTCCAGCCTCAGCCCAATCAGAAGTACCAGTACTTACATAGAAACCTATACAAAGCAGTCAGAAAGAACTGCTATTTTAAAAGAAATACGTCAGATGGATTTAGAGGCTTTTGCATCTGAACTCTTCATATGTTTTCCTCAGATCAAAAATGTCTTTATGCTTTTGTTGTTTTCACCTTGCTACTTTATGTAGTATTTTTTTTTTTACTAAAAGGTACCGAAAGTTACTTTTTGCCTTGTTTATTTGGTTTTCTAAGAAATGAGTGCTAAGTGTATGAAAATGTTTTTTGAAAACTGATTACTTGTAATAAAAATAGTACTAAAGCAATTAGTATAATACAGGCTATGAATGATCTGTGCTTGGCTTCCAACAAAGTCAAACACACACAAAATACTTACACCATGTCAAAAGTAACACATTTTTTTTAATCACATTGTGCTTTCATTTTTAAGGTCAACTACCAGACATAAGGTTGGTCAATGGTTCTGACTCATGCTCTGGAAGAGTTGAGATCCTTTATAATGGCCAGTGGGGGACAGTGTGTGGTGACAGCTGGGACATGAATGATGCTGCTGTGGTGTGCAGAAAGTTGGGATGTGGAAAAGCTAGTGGTGCACAAACCTATGCTTATTTTGGCCAGGGAAGTGGTCCGATCTGGTTGGATGATGTGGGATGTTCAGGAAGTGAATCATCACTCACACAGTGCTCACACCGTCCTATTGGAACACATGACTGTAGTCATCATAAAGATGCAGGTGTTGTCTGCTCAGGTAAAAGTACATATGTTTTCCTCCGATCAAAAATGGTATTATGCTTTAGCTGTTTTCATCTTCATATTTTATGAAGTTAAGTTACATTCTTTATTGCTCATTAGTTGTCTGAGAAATTTGCATTAAAATTTGCATTAATTAAAAAAATATAATAACTATAAGAAGAAAACTAAATAATAGGGGCTATGCATTTTGGTGACTGGCTCCCAACAATGTCAAACACATTCAAAAAACCCTCCTAAATATTAATCACATTGTACTTTCATTTTTAATGCCATCTGTCAGACATACGGTTGGTCAATGGTTCTGATTCATGCTGTGGAAGAGTGGAGATCCGTTATAATGGCACATGGGGAACCGTGTGTGATGATAACTGGGACATGAATGATGCTGCTGTGGTGTGCAGACAGTTACAGTGTGGATCAGCCATGAGTGCACCTCATAGTGCTGCCTTTGGTCAAGGCAGTGGATCGATCTGGCTGGATGATGTTAAATGCTCAGGAACTGAAGGAACCCTCACAAAATGTTCACACCATGGATTAGGAAAACATAACTGTAATCATGGTGAAGATGCTGGTGTTGTTTGTTCAGGTAAGTCAAATATTAAGCTTCTTGATACATTATTTTGGGTGAAATGAGCAACAGAAATTACATTTAAAAATTCCATGCCTTTACAGATAATAACAAATTATTTTAAATAAATACATATTTATTTTGCAGGCGAGCTGCAGATGCCGACCCTTTCCCTGACCTCCACAAATGCAGTTGTTTCTCGTGGAGAAAATATGCAGTTCAGATGCACAACACCTAAACCAAGATGTAATTTTTATGCTGAATTCCAGCTTTTCATGAATGGAAAATCCATATCCTCTCAGAAACACGTATCTAGTGTGACTTTTAACCTCGTCACTGTAAACGTTTCACATGAGGGCAGCTACAGCTGTCAATACTCCTACCAAAACAACACGTCACCTTTGAGTAACACTTTCATCATCACTGTGGGTGAGTGCGTTTGTCTTGTCTCTTTGCCTACATTAGTAATGTATAAGTGAACTCATTCTGTAATGATGTCTTTTTTTTTTTTTTTTTGGCATTTGAGCTCATTTGTAAAATAGCTGTGGATTAAATATTGATTCCAACAAGATGCAGTTCTTGAAGTCATTTTAGTTAAGAAGTTAGCTTTATTACTTGAGTCTCTGGCTGTTCCTCAATTCCAAGACCACAAAGAACAGACTTGTGTTCTCGTGGAGACCAGTCTTGCCAGACTACCTTGAAAGAACGAACTTGGAAGGATGCGAGAACACAGAACACATCCTTGTTAGAACTGAGATGCGCTGTGGTCTTGCTACTCAACTGACAGTCCCAGCAGGTTATAAAGAGCGAGACAACAGCATGCAATGCACAATAAATAACATGCTTTTAAAACATTTATTTCATATTTTATTTGTTATAGACAACGTTTTCATATTATATTATAGATTTTTACCACTTGTATTTGTGAAAATGATTGGGGTATGTATAATGTTACATATTCTTTGCCAATGTTAAAATTCTTTTTAGCATGCCAATAAAAAGTATCACAGGCTTTCTCACTTCATTAAAATTATGCAAAACAAATGATTACTTTCTTGAGCCATTACTTATCTACAAGCTTACAGTGGTAATCTCTTACACGAGAATCAGAAGTTTAAAGCTTACATGCTTCCATACGCCATCAGCCCGCAGCGTCTTCTCTGCTTCTAATGGTGCGATTCTCTCAAGTCTGCATTCGATGCATCCTCAATCTCAAGAACACATTTGGACACTTTCATGTGTCCTCTGTACTTGAAAACACATAATGAGAAACGGCCTCTGTAACCATTTAATGTTTTCTTCTTGTTTTCTAGTGGACTTGCAGCAGCCCAACATTTCACACAGCGCTCCTGATGAACAGTTTGTTGTGGGGCCTCAGGGGCCAGTGATCACCTGGGGCCACAGTTTCACTATCATCTGTTCCACTGAATCTGAATATCATAGAGGCACTTTTTACCTGTTCAAAGGGTCAAGTATCACCAGAAATGAGTCAGATGTCAGCCACTCTGCCTCCTTTTTCTTTCCTGAGGCAGATTATTCACATGAGGGAAACTACAGTTGTGTTTATGAAGTCAGTTTCTCCTCAAACTCCATCCGTTCATCTGCCTCTGAACTGCTGCTCATCACTATCAAAGGTACTGATGTGTAAGAGTCTAAAAACAAGCTGGTCTGCTGGTAATGAAAGTTTAACTCAGACATGTGTATCTCTCTCAGCCTCCCTTCTTCATATCATTGGTGCTGCAGTGTCAGCTGTGCTGCTCTTATTGTCTGTCATCATAGTCATCCTCCTGCTGAATAGAGGACAAAAGCAAAGGAGTAAGGAGTGCTCTTTTTCGAAAGGTAAATGTTTATTTTCTATAAAATAAGTCAGATGATGTTTATGAAACTGTACCTTCCAAAGTCTTTTTTTAACATCTTCCTTTAATTGTCCTTCATCTCAATATCACTAGGTCAAGCTGCATTTCACAGAAGCAAAAATGAAGATGATGATGAGGCTGATTATGAAAATGTGGAACTTGATGCAAACATCTCTAGGTTACGTATGTAACCATGGTTCCCAGAGGGTAACAAGATGCTGCATCAGAAATGCTTTGGGACCGCTTCTGCATCACCGTGTCCTGAAGCATGTGTGAAATCAGTCCAATCGAATGGCGAGACGTCACAGGCGGGGTAATGTAGAGACCAGGAAGCTTAAATGTGTTTCTGTACAATGCCCACGTCTCCATGCTGACAAATGCCTGTCTAGTGTGAAATCATGGTGAGCACAGCTCAGACAGAAGCATCTGCGAGTCTGGAGGGGTACCCAAATCTAGATGTAAGTGGAAAAGACACCATCCTGGTCTCAAAGCACCAAAAAGAAAACATCAACAGGTGTCTTCCCAATGACTTACCACCCAGAGTGGCGTGGTAAGCAGCCATGACTGCCACATATAACTTGGAGGGAGTGGAGGGAGAGAACCCTGCAGAGAACTCTCCTGCAGAAACTCCAGAACTGTACCAACTGGGCAGTTGACTGGGTGTCTGTACCATGGTGTTCAGTCTGAGAGGAGCTGGATGTGAGAGGGGGAACCAAATATAAGCAATATAACCAAATTTTGATTTTCATGGCTGTAACACACTCCAAAAAAGTTCTGACAAAAGCAAAATAAAAGCGAAAAGGTTACAGAATATCCCAATTAAACTGTTTTGAAACAGTTCACAGTAAGCAGATGCATTGGAAATAAGTGAGGATATCATGTTTGGATATAAAAGTCTTTGCAAGCGAAGTTGGATCATGTCTCATCAAAGTTCATGACAAAAGTGTCAAACAAATCAAAAATCAAATTTCTTAGTAGAAAATCGCAAAGAATGTACACATAATATTGTGAAAAGATTCAGGGAATCCAGAGAAATGTCAGTCTGTGTAGGGCAAGGCAAGACACCTCACTTGAGTGTGCATGACCGTTGAGCCCTCAGATGGCATTGCATAAGCAACCGTCATTCTGTGGTGTTGAATATAGCCACATGGGGCTATATTTATCAATAAATGCAACTTGAAATTTAGAGGATTGTATTTTAGGACTGTATTTAGAGGAAAGAGGGAAGAGAAAGGGTGAGGCCCATTTCCAATCCATCAGCTAAATAATATAGACATCTAACCTTCTCAAAGCCAGATGACTATTTCATCATTAAATTCCTCAGAATTAACAACCAGACAAGTGAAACACAGTCTGAACGTTAAGCTGAAAAATATAATTATATATGCATTTTAAAGAATTGTGAATAACAGCTTGCAAATGCATTAATACCTTTACACAAGATCAGAGGAAAGAGAGAGAAAAGGAACCTCCCGTCTGCTCACAATTATTTTGCATACCCGTAATGCATGCGTTGCCAAGGCAACACAATTCTATATTGCATAAAGACATACTTCTCTCGAGAAGAAATGCCAATGCCGGGAGCAGAGCTAAACATTCAACATACACACACAGAGTGCTTGCTGAAGACAGGGAGCCAACACTGTTTGTTTTGGATATGCTTTTAAGCTTCCTGGTCTGAACGTCACCCCGCCCGTGACATCTTGCCATGCTATTGGACTGATTTCACACATGCTTCAGGACACGGTCATGCAGAAGTGTTCCCAAAGCGTTTCTAATGCAGCTCGAGTTCCCTGAAGGAGAACATGATGATTCTGAGCTAGACTATATTGATGTGGACTCTGATCAGTCTAAACAGGACTATATTAACGTTGACACAGATGACCCTTAAGAGGCCTGTGTCAGTATTACAAAGAAAAGTGTGGTAGTCAAATCGAATAACATTTATGAAAGCTGTTGTGGTTAATAGTGAGTAAACCCAAAAACTATTTGTATCAAATATCCTTTCTTTTTTGTTACTGTATTGAAATTTATTTGTCATTGTATATAATTATTTTGTTTACTCCTCTAATATGCTTTAAATTCACTTGTTTAGTCCTGTTTCTTCCTTAATATGCCCTGTTATTTAGCCAATCACTGCAGCCATGTACTAATGGGTCCTCATTTATAAATGCCTGCACTGATGCACAATAGACTGAGGCTTTGAACCTGTCTGATGTTTGTATGGTGTGTGCGTATGCATGAGCAATGTGAGTTTATTTCCTTTGTTTTATTATTATTATTTACATTGTGTGTCCGTGACACTGTAACCTTAGTATGGTTTATTTGATTTAATTGTTTGTATTTTTGTACTTGTTTAGAAACCACACATGTATAGCCCTGTTCTTCTGTGCTCTGCTGGCTTCAGTGGATAAGTAAAGTGGTCAAATGGCATTGTACATTGTACTGGACTAAATAAATAAAAAAAAAAGATAAATAAATCCAGTACATTTATTCTGGGCACTGCAGTGTTCATCACAGCCTGTTCCAACTAATACATTTTGTTTTGTGTTTCCAGTGACACAAATAAACTGTGTTATAGGGATATCAGATTTATTTCTTGATCACATTTAGTAATGAGTGAAATGAAGAGGGAGCTTTCATTAATGTATGTCAAACAGAACATATTTGGTTGGTCTTTCTGTATTATTATTGTTCATGACATAGCATGAAAATCTGACTCTTTGTGTTTTTTTTTTTTTTTTAATATTTGGGCGCTAAATTCAGTTCCCTGGTGAATCTATTTTTTTTTTTTTTTTTTGTAAGCCTTTCTCTGCAAGTTTTTGAAAAAAACGAACCACTCAGATTTTGCGCTCCCTGTGACGTAGAAAGTGAATCTTATTATAATATTACCACTCCTTAAACTGCGCGTTTCCACCCATAATGTTGCAGTGTACCAGTTCTAATGTCATGGTGAAAGTTCAAGCAAAGTATGCTAACTGTTCTGCCTTTGGCTGCATATATGAGCACAGAACATTATTTAGAGTTCCAGCCTCAGAGGAAACAAGAGTGCAGTAGATTTATTGATTTATTTACTGTATATTATGCTGCTGCCACACAGATCTAATATAAACATGCAATTTATTACCCAGCTGTTTACCTTTGCAGACATAACTGACTGTTTTTGTAACTCCTGTGTGTTTTTAACATAAACTTGTGTGTATCTGACAGTTTAGGCACAATAAGAAATGAAAGATTTCTGTGTGCATGTTTCAAATGTGTGCGCTCAGAAAACTGTATATCAAAAGTTTAAAACTAAAATGGTCTAAAATGCATGATTTCAGCATGATAGACATCATAATCAAAACCAAACAGATGTTTTTTAGCCTATATCTGAGGCACGAAATGTAAAGGCACAGCCCTATTCTAGAAAAAGGGAGGGGAGCAACAGCTCATTTACATTTAAAGAGACATGCACGAAGACAGCATGTTTCTGCTTCCACTCAAAAGAGCCAAATAATTTGATTAATAAAATAAAATTCTTTATTTAGCAAACTGATAAATAAAGTTAATAGAGTTAAATTTTTAAATCTTTTGTGTCTTGCATATAAGATCTAGTTTAGGTCGGAAACTCCTACAAACAAGAAAAAGAGTTTGGACACCTTATGAAACTGATGGATAGTGAAAGAGGATAACTCATTTTTGAAGAACAAATAACAAACAATAAAAGTTAAAAATAACATAAAAAATTGATGTCTTGAGTTACAAGTCGAAGATACATTAATACATAGTATTCCTCATTACCATTAGGGACACTAGTTTGTTACTGCCATCTTGTCATAAGTTATCATAAGCATCATAACTATCAGAATTGTACATATATATATATATATTTATTATGTTGCTGCCTTATATATTAAACTGCTTTAAATGACTTTTTTTCTACACGCCATACACCATAATGACAAAGCAATAATAGAATTGTCGCAACTTTGTAAATGTATTAAAAGTAAAAAGAAAAGCGTGCATTGCATAAGTATTCATACCCACTCAGCTGACTATTTGTGGGTTATTTTGTTTAGGGGCACAGTCTTACAATAGACTGATGTACGGATCAGTTCCTAACATACACACAGTTTACATTTTTAGCTTTTACCAAAGCATCATCAGCTTTTCTCACCAATCAGGAAGTAACCTCTTCGTTCAAGCACATTTTGAAACAACACAAGCATCGCAATGCCAAGACCTTCTCTTCTCACTTTGATATTGGGTAAATTCAATTTTCAGTTCTTGCACTTTCTATTTTTTTATAACAGATGGAGATTAAAGATTAAAATGTCATTATGATACTGCATGTCACAATGTTAATATCACAGTAACATTTAATACTTAAAACAGTTTAGTTAAAGATTATGAACTGAATATGTTGGTTGGTTGTGCCATCTTTTTAACATTGTGCCATCAACTCTGAAATTTCCAGAGAGATTTTAACACTTTTTTTCTGAAACTGAACTGAAACTGTTTGCTAATACCGGAACTTAACTTGATAATCGTTGACTATCTGAATCAATAACGCAAATTTACCATGATTTTACACTGAATGCTAAACTTGAACCCCATTTCCGAGTACTATATATCTGAACATATAAATGGTTTAGAGCAGAGGTCTCAAACTCAATTCCTGGAGGAATTGCAGTTTAGCTCCAACCAGCTCCAACTCACACCTGCTTGGAAGTTTCTACTAATCCTGAAGAACTTGAATAGCTTGATCAGGTGTGTTTGATTAGGGTTGGAGCTACACTGTGCAGCGCTGTAGCCCTCCAGGAATTGAGTTTGAAACCAGTGGTTTATAGTAACTCTCTCACAGTTAAACAGATTCACTTTTGATGCAGAAATCATTTGAGTTTTATGAAATCATTGGTTTTTATATATCGTTAATTATCTGTATATTTGGGCTGATTTTGAAAAGACATTGACCAACAAGTTGCTCTAAATAAATTTTAGCTGCTTCATTAAGATGAGCTTAGTAAACTAAAATTATTTAAAACAGCTCTAACAGAAATACATTTCTATAACTTCTCACATTTAATTGCATGTTAACACATGGCTCAGTGCTTAAACATTCTCATGCTCATCTAGACACCAGAGTTTTCAAACTATACATTTGCAGGAAGAGCTATAACAGACTTACAGCTGATGACAGAACCACAGGCCCTGCATGCATAAATAAATAAAAAGTTCCATGTGCATATTACTAGAGACTTTGTGCAGTGCTATTACAACATTAATTTTAGCTCTAATAAAATAAACCTGCACACATTTTCTTTCTGTCTAAGACCACATTTACACAAATAATAGGTCCTATTGTTCGTTCCTGCAATGCTATTGGGTGTTTTTTTTTTTTTGTTTTTTTTTTGTAAAAACTCACACATCCTGCACATCATCTTGTTTTACTGGACTAATGAACATTCAAGTAAGTAAACTACCTAAAATATTTCTTTCTGTGTGTCTAGACCATGTAGATTTTAAGGTACTTTTGAATGCTTTGGTCTTGGTAGATTTTGAGCTTATGTCAGTGTTGTAATGCACCTATGTGCAAGCAATACATGAATGCAGTGTGCTTATCATCTGCTCCATATGAATAGAAACATACTCTTTTTGGTCATGCACAAGATTTAAATGTCTTCTTTGTTACATTTTGATTCTCAATCAAAATCTAATGATTATTAAATGATAACTTCAAGTTGGAATAAATTATTTCTTGATAATATTGAAGCATGTGTGTAGCAATATTTGAAACCATCTGTATCTTATCATTTACAAATACACGGTTATAAAATACAACTGTTCCCGGCTATGATTGTTTGCTTAAATATCTGTTGCATGAGGTGATAATATTCTGTAATTGGACTATTAGCATGAAAAGAACAGAGCTATAAGCTAGAATGTATTGTGTGAAATTTGTGAAATGGGTAAATTCTTTGAAACTTGTGGGTATGATTTGCACTGAGATTGTTTAGATTAGAAAATAATGAGTTTTTTTTTCTTTCTTCTTCTTTCATTTCACAATGCTACCAGCCAGGAAAGGCTACACCAGCATGCTTTGCAGCAATGTTCACCTCTGCTTCTCGGGGGACGAGAACTGAAAGGACTATAATAATTGAACATGAGTATAAACAGATGTTTAGACAAAAATGTAAAAAAGTGCCATTTGAGTGCCATTAACTTGAGAATACACCACTAATATAATTAATACACCACTGACTAAATTACAGGACACGGTTTTCGGACGAAATTGTATTTTTACAAAGGTTTTTATTTGGTAAATCATATCTAATTATAAGATTACAGTATGTTAAATGTTTCTGTTTTTCTTTTCAACAGCCAGTGCTCTGACATCTGTAACTGGTAAGTAACAGGCTGACTGAGGGTTTTTTTTTTTTTTTTAGTGAGACAATAAAAAGTAGTACTACAGTGATTAAAAAAAAAAAAATACATACATAAACCTTTAATGTTTGGCTTTAAGTAATAATAATTATAAGCAAATTTCTGAAAATAATAGTTTGGTGCTCTTCTCCCAACAATGTCAAACTTATACAAAATACTTACAGCATGCCAAAAATAACACATTTTTAATCACATTCTACTTTCATTTTTAAGGCCAACTACCAGACATACGGTTGGTCAATGGTTCTGACTCATGCTGTGGAAGAGTGGAGATCCGTTATAATGGCCAGTGGGGAACCGTGTGTGATGATAACTGGGACATGAATGATGCTGCTGTGGTGTGCAGACAGTTACAGTGTGGATCAGCCATCAGTGCACCTCATAGAGCCGTCTTTGGTCAAGGCAGTGGATCGATCTGGCTGGATGATGTTGAATGTTCAGGAAGTGAAGGAACCCTCACACAATGTTCACACAGTGGATTAGGAAAACATAACTGCAATCATGGGGAAGATGCTGGTGTTGTTTGTTCTGGTAAGTTAAATCTTGTGCATCTTGACACATTATTTTGGAGGAAATGTGCAATAGAAATACATTAAAATACAAGCTTCATGATTTTTATGCTTTCATCACATTATGTCTTAACATATAATTTTAAACAAATACATTTTTATTTTGCAGGTGAGCTGCAGATGCCGACCCTTTCCCTGACCTCCACCCATGCTGTTGTTTCTCGTGGAGAAAATATCCAGTTCAGATGCACAACACCTAAACCAAGATGTAATGCTAATGCTGAATTTCAGCTCTTCAGAAACGGATCATCTGTATCCTCCCAGAAACATGTATTTAGTATGTCTTTTAACTTTGTTAATGTAGACGTTTCACATCAGGGCAACTACAGCTGTTGTTACTCCTACCAAAACAACATCAAGTCACCTTTGAGCAACATTGTTATTATTACTGTGGGTGAGTTTGTTCGGTTTAGTCTCATTGCCTATATCACAGATTACGTGCAGTAGTTGCATGAAAGTGAATTAATTTTGTATTGAGACCTTTTGATGTCTGCTTTTGATTACATTTTGTTGAAGACAGTATGCAGTTTATTGAAGCCATCTTTTTTTGTTTAATGCTATTTGAATTTAATACTTGAGGCTCCTGTTCTGATTCTGTAACCATATAAATGTATTTTTCTAGTGAACTTGCAGCAGCCCAACATTTCCCACAGTGCTTGTGATGGATGGTCTGTTGTGGGGTCTCAGGGGCCAGTGATCACCAGGGGCCACAGTTTCACTATCATCTGTTCCACTGAATCTCAGTATCCTGGAGGCTCTTTTCACCTGTTCAGAGGCTCAAGCATCACCAGGAGTGAGTCAGCTGTCAATCACTCCTCCTTCTCCTTTACTGAGGCAGATTATTCACATGAGGGAAACTACAGTTGTGTTTATGAAGTCAGTGTCTCCTCACGCTCCTTCCTTTCATCTGCCTCTGAACTGCTGCTCATCACTATCACAGGTACTGATGTGTAAGAGTGTAAAAACAAGCTGGACTGCTGGTAATGAAAGTTTAACTCAAACACGTGTGTCTCTCTCAGCCTCACTGCATCCTGTAATTGGTGCTGCAGTTTCAGCTGTGCTGCTCTTATTGTCTGTCCTCATAATCATCCTCCTGCTGAAGAGAAGACAACAGCAAAGGAACAAGGAAACTCATTCAAAGTGCTCTTTTACAAAAGGTAATGGTTTATATTCCACACAAGAAGTCAGAAGATATATTATAAAATTCTTAACGTCGTAACATTTCCCTTAATTGTCCTTTATCTCTATGGAATATCACTAGGTCAAACTGCATCACATAGTAGCAAAAATGAAGATGATGACGAGGCTGATTATGAAAAGGTGGAACATGGTGAAAACATGAATCATGATGATTCTGAATAGGACTAGATTAATGTGGACACAGATGACCCTTAAGAGGACTGTGTCAATGTAATTATTAAGTATTTCTAGTTTTAAACCTGTGGTCGAAGCCCTCAGTGGGCCATGGAGGTACTGCAGGGGGACTATAAATAATCATTTACAATGTTCAGAGCCAAACAACCTCATTATTTAAATGTGAAGGTCTTTATTTAGTAAATAAATATGGTCATAGAAAATGTATGGTTAAGATACAGTCATGGCCAAAAATATCAGCACCCTTGCAATTCTGTCAGAAAATGCAACACTTCTCTCAGAATATTGTTCCAATTGCAAATGTTTTGGTATTCGCGTGCTTATCACTGCTTCAACACAAAAAACAGAGAAGAAAAGTCAAGCTTGATAAAATTTCCCACAGAACTCAAAAATGGACTGGACAAAATTATTGGCACCTTGTCAAAATTGTAAGAAATAATTGCTTTTCAGGCATGTGATGCTCTTGTAATTTGTATTTAGACACATCTGTGGCAAGTGACAGGTGTGGGCAATATAGTAATCACACTTGCAACTAGTTAAAATGGAGAAAAGTTTGTGTAGTGTGTTGGGATGTAACGGTATGAAAATTTCTGATCATGATTATAGGGACCAAAATGATCATGGTTATCAGTATTATCACGGTATTGTTAAAGTGTACTGAAAATGTTCAAAATATACTGACATATAAATCACTTCACCAAGTTTTATATTTAAAATCAACAAACAACAAATATTTGCAAATATTTTATTTGCATAATCAATAAAACAACAACAGTAGCCTACCAATGATGTCCTGATTTTAAATGACAACATGACTGACGACAGTTTAACTAATAGCATGTTCAATTATCAAATGTAACTTTTCAAATAAAGCTGAGAAAAAGTTTCATACAAAGATAAACCTCATATTTCAGCCTTTAAATAAAGAAAAGGGTTAAGTAAGTTAAATTGATAATTGATTTAATAAATGATTATATGTATTTCATCTGTTCCATAACTAATCTAGATAACTGGTCTGACTAGTTTATATGTGTAGAATCCACTCAAGCTTGTTTTTCATCAATCGGTCAGAATTTATGCTACAGCAGGGCATGCAAATTCGGTCTGTTTTTTTTTTTGGCCAGCCAAAAACAGCACACAAGTTGAATGTAAATGTAAGTATCTGTAAATCCACTGTATGACACTAGATGGCGCTTATGGAAAAGTTGTTTACAGCTGTTTCCGTGAACTCCGTGGATAAAGGAGCATTGTGTCATGAACACTACTTTAGATATTACATGGAGCGAGAAAACAAAATGCCATAGAATCTTTTCTGAAGGCAATCAGAACCTTCAGAGGCACATTCATATAATTCATTAATTCATATATTCATTATAATTCCCGATTTATGTTTCTGCTGGTGGGTGACCAACCCCCAATTGCGAAGTGAAACATACGGACTGCAAATACATTAGTTACCAAATAATACACACGTTCTTTCTTTGAGGGTTGCGCTTTACTAAATAAAATGGTTTAATAAAAACCTATTTACAATAATCACTTATTCGCACGCACACTTAATATCTGAGGGAGGGCAAAGCCTTAATCACTATAAGCCACGCCCTTATGGCGCTTACAAATTTATTTCTTAATTAACAAATTGAACTAAACAAAACACAAATAAATAACATTTAAACACAAATAAAATAAAACACTTTCGTAAATGGCTACAACAATGCCCTTATCACTCTTTTAAAACATCTGCAGTCTTTTCACACAAAACGAAACTACTCTGCGTGCTGTGCGCAAATAAGACTGTTACTTAAAACTGTGCTTTATGCTGTACAGTATTTATTTATCATTAGTTGTTCAAATCGCGGTAATCAAATATGGTTTTAATGATAATTAAAATACGAAATGGTAATACTAACCGTGGCGAATTTTACCATGATTTATCGTCAAACCGGTAATCATTACATCCTTAGTTGTGTGTCACACTGAGCATGGACAAAAGAAAGAAGTGTAAAGAGTTGACTGAGGATTTGAGGGAAATTTTTTTTGGAAAAACATGGACAATCTCAAGGCTACAAGTCTATCTCCAGATATCGTAATGTTCCAGTGTCCACTGCGTGGAATATCATCAGGAGGTTTACAGCCCATGGCACTTTAGCTAACCTCCCTGGACATCGATGGAAGAGCAAAATGAATTAAAAATTACAATGAAGGATTATTCGAACGGTGGATAAAGAACCCCGAATAATTACCAAACAAATTCAAACTGATCTGCAGACACAGGTTACAACAGTGTCAGCTCGCACTATCTGTTGCCACCTGAATGAAAAGGGACGCTATGGTAGGAGACCACTGCTGACACAAAAGCATAAAAAAGCAAGACTGGAGTTTGCCAAAACTTAAGTGACAAAACCACAATCCTTCTGGGAGAACATGCTGTGGACAGATGAGACAAAAGTAGAGCTTTTTGGTAAAGGACATCATGGCACTGTTTACAGAAAAAGAAATGAGGCCTTCAAAGAAAAGAACACAGTCTCTACAGTCAAACATGGTGGAGGTCCAAATATGTATTGGGGTTGCTTTGCTGCTTCTGGCACTGGATGCCTTGACTGTGTGAACAGTGTCATGAAATCTGATTATTACCAAAGAATTTTGGGTTGCAACGTAGTGGCCAGTGTCAGAAAGCTGCGTCTCCACCAGAGGTCATGCGTCTTCCAGCAGGACAATGACCCGAAACGCATTCAAAAAGCATTCAGAAATGGTTACAAACAAAGCGCTGGAGAGTTTAGAACACCTGTGGAGAGATCTCAAAACAGCAGATGGGTGAAGGCATCCTTCAAATCTGAATGACCTGGAGCAGTTTGAAAAAGAAGAGTGGTCCAAAATTCCAGTAGAGAGGTGTAAGAAACTCATTCATGGTTACAGGAAGCAATTGATTTCAGTTATTTTTTCCAAAGGGGGTGCTACCAAATATTAAGTTAAGGGTGCCAATAATTTTGTCCGGTGCATTTTTTTTTGGGTTCTGTGTGGAATTGTATCAGATTTAACATTTCTTCTCTGTTTTTGTGTTGTTCCAATACAAACAACAACAACAAAAATAAACATGTGAGTACCAAAACATTTGCAACTGCAACAATTTCCTGAGAGAAGGGTTGCATTTTCTGACAGAATTGCAAGGGTGCCGATATTTTTGGCCATGATTGTATATACACTGTAGATGTATAACATGCGTGAGTAAACAAATAAAGTGATCAAATTTTTTTATGTGTTTACATACAGTTCGGACAGTTTTAGCTTAAATCAAAAAGAATATAGGCAAATCAATAATTATGAATTACAAATTTATAATAGCATATTCAAAAAATATTTTTAACTGTCCCATAATTACATTTTTATGTAAATATGTCGTTCTAAAAATATAATTATATTTTTCTTAAATAACATATACTCACTGCAGGCCTTAGTATTCTCATATCATACCTGTGATGTTCTACATAACAACAAGCTTTAAAAAACTTTTTTTCTTACTGCTGAAAATTTGATAATTTACTGTGAAATCTGTTTTTTCTCCCCCACTCCACCCTATATATGGGTTTGACAGCTGTTTTAATTGGTCTTTGCTGCTGTTAGAAATGAAACAAGAGGAAGAGTACTAGAAGAAACAGGAGTTTTCTGAGATTAATGTCTTTCAATCAGATTATTCACACATCAATCTCAGTTTTTTAGACCAAGCAAACATTTTCTCTGTCCTGATCTTGAACAGAACAACAGCACTGTGTAGGATAAGCACTTATACATAATTTTCTTCTGCTGATTCTGCAAATATATACACCAGGGATCCTCAAATCACTTTCCTGCGGAGTTTAGCTCTTACCTAATCAAACAGACCTAAGCATGCTAATCAGTGTCTTCATGATCATTAGAAAAAGGTGAGCAGGTAGGTGAGTTTGATCAGGGTTGGAGCTAAACTCTGCAGCACATTGGCCCTCTAGGGGAAGATTTGAGGAACCCTGATATACATGCTACACACCAGATCAGGACACCATGGCATTTACAGATGGTCTGACACTGAACTGCATGCAGATGCACAGCTTTAGACCTCTGACAAATCTGGTTTTCAATTTCACCAACCAGCTCCTACCTTTTTTTTTTTAGCACTTTAAAGTTGCTCCTTTACACTTGATGAGGATTAAGGAAACAATCTAAAATGAGCACACTCACCCCCTAAAGAGAGAAGCCTGGAAAATGGAACACAGCTGGAAGAAAACAAAATTAGAGGTATTTTGTATTGCATGGAGGGAACGTACTTCTACCTATAGAAAGGCCTTAAAAACTGCTGGATCTGCTTACATTTTGTCATTTTCAGAAGAAAACAAACACAACCCCAGGTTTTCATTCAATAGAGCAGCTAAATTTTAAAGGAACACTCCACTCGACATGGGTGCAGCAGGCGCAATAATATTACGCAGCTGTCAACTCTGCCGGCTGCAACTCTGCATCTACACAAACTTAGTGCCGGTCACTTTCAGGCACTGCGTAATATCATTGCGCCTGCTGCACTCATGGTACGGCAGCAAAATTCCTTGATTATTACACCGGAATGAGAGTATAGTTCCTGGCCATATCGGCCTATGAAATCGCAACTTTTCATTTTTCTCCAGTCTTAGTACACGATGCAACTACAGAAGAGTCAAATTTTAAATAGGAAAAATAGCGAAACTCTTTAGTCAGTTTATAGTGAGATGCTAATGGTCTAATCGGATTCAATGATTTATGCTAAGCTATGCTAAAAGTGCTGTCCGGTGATCGGCTGAATGGATTCAAAAACGGTAAAACACATCTCTATAACTCTAGGGAAGTTGGAAAATGAACCTATTTTCATAAAAAGTGTAGTGTTCTTTTAAGAATTCCAACTTGATCCAACTTGCCTCAACACACTTTCTAGGAAGTTTCTAGTATGCCTAATAAGAGCTCGATTAGCTGGTTCAGATGTGTCTAATTGGTGTTGGAGCTAAACTCTCCAGGACCAAGTTTTGCTCAGGGCACCACTGAGCTAAACCAACATGTATGTTAGACCCTATACCATCTGAGCTACTACAAAAGTGTGCTTCCAGATGTCATAGATCCTCTTATGAATATTATTAATATTATATTATTATTGTCATTAGGATATGTCCCCAAAAGCCTCTCATTAAACATCCACAACTTGATCCTGGAGAATTAGTTAATTACAGACCAATCTCAAATCCCTGTAAATTGCAATCAGATGAGCAAAAATGTTTTTTTTTTTTTTTTTACATTTTTTATTTATTTATTATTTTTTTGAGCACAAGTCTTTGAGAAGATTTCAAGCAGTCTCATTTAATGAAACAACTTGTTTAAAGAAGATCAAAGTGAGCTACAACTGAGCTACAAGGAATTATTTATTTGCACAAATGAAAGTATGTTGCAAACTGACTAAAGTTCATTTCTGTGTGTAGAATGCTAAAGGTTGAACTGTAAAACAAGTGCATGTTTAGTACAGGAGGGTAACAGGTATTTTAAGAGCTTTCAGTGGTCACACAATGAGTATCATTTCTAAAAAGAATCATAAACCTTCCTGTTGCCATTTAGAAAGAATATCATCTGAGCAGTTTGATGTCAATATAGTAGCACCACTGAAACTTTATGAATTTAAAATAATACTGAGCCATTACTTCTCACAAGCTGAAGTGTTGAGACAGAATAGTGAAATACATAAAGTATCTACAGAAATATCTTAGTGAGACCAGAACAAAATGTAAAGAAAATCAAAATATACTAATCATGATGTATGAATGATTTACATAATGTCCTTAAACTGTATTTTATGTGCCTGCAAATATACATCTTACCACAATTAAACATAAAGTGAATGTTATTTTAGTGTACTTTGTATCCCAAGATGCAAGATTTGTAGATATGGATGATGGTGATCATGAAGATGCAAACTTTGACTCTGATGAAGATTGTTAATGAAGATCTGAATGACTCTGAACCAGATTACATCAATGTGAAAATGATTCAGAGCAGGATTATGTCAATGTTGATATTCTGGTACAAACAGAAAGAACACAAGTACACTGGGCAATAACTGTGAAGATATATGAAAGCTAATTATTAACTTCTATTTAAGGGGTTTGATTGTCAGTGTGAGCTATCTGCCTTCTATCACGGCCGCACCGGTTTATAGCCAAAAACGCCACAGTATCTAAATAATTTTAAGTTGAAGCATCTGGAAGGAGTAAATTAATGCCAACCAGACCAGTGATCCCCAACCCTGCTCCCTTCCTGAAGACTTCAGCTCCAGCCGTTCTCCAGCACACATACCTGTTATTTTCATGTAATTCATGAACATCTAGATTAGCTGGTTTGATTAGAGTTGGAGCTAAACTGCAGGATAAGAGTCCTCCAAGAGAGCCAATTCCTGTCCCCCAGATCAAAACAGTGAGGGTCGAAAAAGTGTAAATGTTTAAATAACATTTGTTTTATCCAAACGCTAAAACTATTTGGGTGTCTTGTTTAGGGCCACATAGACTGATGGACAGATCAGTTCCTAACGTACACATAGTTACATTTCAGTTCTCACCAAAGCATCATCAGCTCTTCTCACCAATCAGGAAGTAACCTCATTTTAAAATGAGACAAGCATCACGATGCCAAGACCTTCTCTTCTCACTTTAATATTGGGTAAATTCAATTTTCAATTCTTGCACTTTCTATTATTCATAACAGATGGAGATTAAATATGAAAATATAATGATAATGTCTTCAAATAGTACATCACATTGCAATGTTGATATCACAGTAATATTTAATCCTTAAACAGTTTAGATAAAGATTATAAACTGAATAAGTTGGTTGGTTGTGACATCTTTTTATAATTGTGCCGTCATTTCTCAGATTTTCACTTTTACACTTTTTTTTCTGAATCTGAACTGAAACTATTTGCTAATACCACAAAGTAACTTATACATGTTGCCACTGATACACGTTGATTTATCTGTATGTTTGGGTTGACGTGACTGATTTTGGAAAGACATTCACCAACAAGTTGACTGCTCTAAACAACTTTTAGCTGCTTCATGAAAATAAGCTGTTCAGTAAACTACAATGATGTAAAATAATTATAACAGTAATATATTTCTATAACTTCTCACACCTAAATGAAGACGGTAAGTCATTATGTTAATGTATGGTTCAATGCCTATAAAAATTCTTGTGCGCATCTAGACACTAGACACTTATTTGGAGTTTTTACACTGTAAGTTTAGAGGGACAACTGTAACAGAACTACAGCTAACCACAGAACCATAGCTCATTCTCGCCACTATCACTGTCACAGTGCTATTTATTCATAACATCACAGCCCAGGGCTGAGTCTTCCTCATAAGCTCATTGGTTTCTAGGCTTATGATGCTTTTGGTAAATGCTGCACGTCTGCTATTGTACACATGGAACTGATGCCTATCTATATAGACACCATTCCAACAAAATCATCAGTAGCTGATCGCAGTCAGTTGTTTTTAAAAGTTGCAAAAAAAATTGTAACGTGCAACGTGCTACAGATTTTGTCCTGTGTATTTTTCTGGTGTGCATCACAGAACTGCAGGTAAGAACAAACAGTATTAAGAATAAGGCATTTGTAAACTTGAACTGGTTCATTTGTGTAAATTCAGATATTATTTGGTCTTGAGGCCTATATAAATGTTATGTAAAATAGCTTATTCAGAGTAGTACTAGGCTACATTAGTACTCATAAACATGAGATCGGGTTGAGACAAAAAGCTTTACATTTTTGTTATTTGGTAAATCATCTAATTGTAAGTCTACAATATGTTTAAATGCCCCTGTTTTTTCATCTCAGCAGCCAGTTCTCTGACTTCTGTAACTGGTAAGTAACAAGCTGTTAGTCACTCATTTAAAAACCTAGATCTTATTCTAGGTGCATCGTAACATAATCAGTCATTGTTTTGGCTGGTCTGCAAGTTTAGTCTGTTGTCAGATGCGAGTTGTATCGTAACAGAGTTATTTTGTTTTTAGGAGATTATAGTATCAGACTGGTGAATGGTAATAATGATTGCTCTGGAAGAGTTGAGATCCGTTATAATGGTACATGGGGGACAGTGTGTGATGATAACTGGGACATGAATGATGCTGCTGTGGTGTGCAGACAGTTGGGATGTGGAAGAGCTGTGAGTGCAAATGGCAGTGCTCATTTTGGCCAGGGAAGTGGTCAGATCTGGTTGGATGATGTGAGATGTTCAGGAAGTGAATCATTACTCACACAGTGCTCACATTCTTCATTTGGAACACATAACTGTGGTCATACTGAAGATGCAGGTGTCGTCTGCTCAGGTAAAAGTACATATGATTTCAAATTATACTTTTGCTGTTTTCACCTTGATACCTTACGTAGCATTTTCTTAGGTACATTTTTACTAATTGTTTAGGTTGTCTAAGAAATGAGTGCTATGTGTTTTGAAAATGTACTGCTTGCTTTAAAAAAAAAAAAAACTAATACTAAAGCAATTAGTATAACAGAGGCTTTGAATTATTGGTGCTTGGCTTCCAACAATGCCAACCACACACAAAATACAGCATGCCAAAAGTAACATGTTTTTAATCACATTGTACTTTCAATTTTAAGGCCAACTACAAGACATAAGGTTGGTCAATGGTTCTGACTCATGCTGTGGAAGAGTGGAGATCCTATATAACAACCAGTGGGGATCCGTGTGTGATGATAAATGGGATATGGATGATGCTGCTGTGGTGTGCAGACAGTTACAGTGTGGATCAGCCATCAGTGCACCTCATAGAGCTATCTTTGGTGAAAGCAGTAGATCGATCTGGCTGGATGATGTCGAATGCTCAGGATCTGAAGGAACCCTCACAAAATGTTCACACCATGGATTAGGAAAACATGACTGTAATCATGGTAAAGATGCTGGTGTTGTTTGTTCAGGTAAGTCAAATATTAAGCATCTTGATACATTATTTTGGGTGAAATGAGCAACAGAAATTACATTTAAAAATTCCATGCCTTTACAGATAATAACAAATTATTTTAAATAAATACATATTTATTTTGAAGGTGAGCTGCAGATACCGACCCTTTCCCTGACCTCCACACATGCAGTTGTTTCTCCTGGAGAAAATATCAAGTTAAGATGCACAACACCTAAACCGAGATGTAATGTTAATGCTGAATTCCAGCTCTACATAAACGGACCATCTATATCTTCCCAGAAACATGTATCTAGTGAGACTTTCAACCTTGTTTATGTAGACATCTCACATCAGGGCAGCTACAGCTGTCATTACTCCTACCAAAACAACACTATCAAGTCACCTTTGAGCAACATTGTTAACATCACTGTGGGTGAGTGTGTTCAGTTTATGTTCATTGCCTACATTATAGATTACATGCATTAGTAACATATAACTGAACTTATTATGCAATGATGCCTTTTTTTTTTTTTGCATTTGAGCTCATTTGTAAAATGGCTGTGGATTAATTTTTGATTCTGACATGATGCAGTTCTTGAACCCATTTTTATTTATTTAAAGATGTTAGCTTTATTATTCGAGTCTCTGTAACCATAACCATCTTGTTTTCTAGTGGACTTGCAGCAGCCCAACATTTCCCTCAGTGCTCCTGATGGACAGTTTGTCATGGGGTCTCAGGGGCCAGTGATCACCAGGGGCCACAGTTTCACTATCATCTGTTCCACTGAATCTCAGTATCCTGGAGGCTCTTTTCACTTGTTCAGAGGCTCAAGCATCACCAGGAGTGAGTCAGCTGTCAATCACTCTGTCTCCTTCTCCTTTCCTGAGGCAGATTATTCACATGAGGGAACATATAGTTGTGTTTATGAAGTCAGTGTCTCCTCACGATCCTTCCGTTCATCTGCATCTGAGCTGCTGCTCATCACTCTCACAGGTACTGATGTGTAAGAGTCTAAAAACAAGCTGGACTGCTGGTGATGAAAGTTTAACTTAAACACATGTATCTCTTTCAGCCTCCCTTCTTCCTGTCATTGGTGCTACAGTGTCAGCTGTGCTGCTTTTATTGTCTGTCCTCATAATCATTCTCCTATTGAAGAGAAGACAAAAGCAAATGAACAAAGAAACTCATTTGAATTGCTCTTTTACAAAAGGTACTGATCTTTATTTTATATAATAATTAAGATGATGTCTTATAAAACATTTTCCCCCCAAAGTCACTGTAATTTTTTGTAACATTGTCATTTTCCTTTAATTGTTCTTTATCTCTATGCAATATCACTAGGTCAAGCTGCATCACATAGTACCAAAAATGAAGAAGACAATGAGGTTGATTATGAAAATGTAGAACTTCATGAAAACACAGATCATGATGATTCTGAACAGGACTATATTAATGTGGACTCTGATCAATCTGAACTATATGTGAATGTTACAGCGTAAAGTGTGTGGTAGACAAATCTGATAATAATATTTATGAAAGCTTTTGTGATTAATAATGAGTAAACCCAAAAAATACAGTTACTAAGGCATGGCAGCCTCGATATGAATAAAGAAAGGAGTTCAGTTGACAGTGTGATAAGCAGAGAGACAACAGATGATTACAATCCTTCAAATCTACTGTGACAAATATGAGTGACCCTAATGCAGTGCATTCATTCTGGGCACTGCAGTGTTCATCACAGCCTGCTGTACATCTTCCAACTGATACATTTTGTTTAGTGTATCCATTGATTTAAGTGAACTGTGTCCCAGGCATCAGTTTGTTTCTTGATCATGTTTAGTAATAAGTAAAATGGAGAGGAAGCTTTCTTGGTTACACTTTATTTTAAGGTGTCCTTGTTACTGTGTAATTATACATGTAAGTTCACAGTAATAGTAAATAACTACATGTACTTACCATATGGTTAGGTTTAGGATTAGGGTTTGGCTTACGGTTACATGCATGTAATTATGCATAATTAATTGCTATTATTAAAGTAATTACATGTAACGTATAACAAGAATACCTTAAAATAAAGTGTTACTGCTTTCTTCTATGTATGTCAAACATAAAATATTTGTTTGGTCTTGCTGTATATTTATCAACAAGGATTGTTTTGAAATTAAAATATTAGCAAAAATGTACATTTACATTGATTCATTTAGCAATTTATCACACACACACACACACACACACACACACAGGTGTGATATGGGCAGTATCGTAGCGCAAAATGACATTTAGATTGACATTTAATTCAAGAGACAAGATGAGACACGAGTTCACAAGAAGGAGACAAGGTCGAAATTTTTACACATTTTTTAAAAATTCTCAATGACCAAATACATGACCATAAGGTCTGCAGGTGCTCTTTTAATTGTTTTAACTTACTATGTAATAAATGTCATTTCAGTTCTACTTTCTGAGAATTAATTATCATATGCCGTAAAAGACAACAACACTTAAGCACTGTAAAAGGTTTTGCCACAAACTCAACTGACTGGCTTCTCTCCTGTATGACTTAAGTCTTAATGTGAGTCTTAGAACCATAGACATGAATTATGAGCTTCTAGAACGTTTGACCTCCTAACTAAAGATCTTTTCACAAATTGAACACATAAATAAAAACAGTATAAAAAAATGGCTATAAACAACAGTTCTTTCTTAGTCGTATTAAGTGCAAACAATAAGTGCAGCCATCATCAAAGTAGGCCAGAGCCGGCGCCAGACCATGACTAACAGGGGGGCACGGGACATCTAACAAGGGGGCATACAATTAGCAACAATAACTTGCAAAAACGAGGCATAAAAAAAACAATACAGTGCAAGCGCATACTCATACAACTGGCACAGACTGTCAGCTCATTTCCCGTAAAGAAAATCACAAAAATCAATATTACCAACAAAACAGATTAACAAGTAACACATTTAAGCGTGCGTAAATAAAATAAACGCATTACCTTTTAAAAAAGCTGAAGGCGGCGCGTGCGAACATTAAACCTCCTTAAAACGGTGTCCTTCCATTCGGTCGTGCATTTTCGAGTAAGATCCCTCTCAAAGGCCAGCTGTACTAACTGGGCCTTCCGTTTGTGAAGCATTGAGCGTCTGTGGTCGCTAAAAACATTGCGCAGAGAGGAGAAAGAATTCTCACACATCGCTGTAGAAGCACCGAAAGTCAGAGCATGTTTAAATGCAGTCAGTACACTGGGCATCGTTTGCAGAGCTTTGTGGTATTTGGAGAGAATTAATTTTGTGGTCCAGTTGTCCCCCTCTGTTTTCGATTCCTTTTGCGACCTCAAAAAGTTTTTCGCAACTTCAAACTCTGCATAACAAATTGGTGATTGTGTCAGGTCCATTATGCATTTCACAGTCTCAGGATCCAGAAATAAATCACTCTCTGGATCAAGCACAGCCAGTGCGCGGTATAAATGTGAGTTTTGTTCACTAAATCTCTGATCCATTTCTCCAACCACTGAATCTACAGTGCTGTAGTACAGTCTCTTGAGTTCTGTTTCTACGTCATCCTCTCTTTGACCCGTTGTTTCTTCCACCAAGTAATCGTCCATATTCTTGTTTCCCGTGCGTCTTCGCTTTGGGGTCGTGGATTTCGGCAGCGCATTGGCAGCAGCCGTGGCTTTCTCCCACACTTTTGTAAATCCCTCATCACAACGAAGTTTCTGCATGCACACTTTCGCACTGGTCACAATGCTCAGACCTGTCCAAAGGTCAGTGTCCTCCCTCTGCAGAAGCTTATTTGGTGGATCCAACAATGCGAGCACTTCGTGCACAAGGTTCGCAATGAACAAGAAGCTGGGTGTAGATATCTCTCTCAGCAGGCCAACAGCTTCCATTCGCAGCTCTGGACCATGGGCTCTTACAGAGTCAATTTCAGTCAGAAGAGATGTGATCTCTTCGAAGTTGTTCAGAATGACGGAGACGGTAGCTAAATGGCCTGTCCACCTTTGTTCAAGAAGCCGTTTGAGGCGCTCACCCTTGTAGTGCACAGCTATTGTGGGCTTCTTACAATATTTGTACAAGGCGTTACAAACGTTAAAAAAATCCATCACAGCTGCCTCAGCTGACATCGCGTGCACTACAACTAAATGTAACTGATGATTAAGACAGTGAACATAAGGGATATTCTTGTTAAGTTTTTCTTGTAACAGCTTCTGGACTCCACCAATCTTTCCTGACATCAGCGATGCACCATCATATACTTGGCTAAGAATCTTTGATGGGTTAAGTCCAGCTTTGTTTAGCTCTGCTAAAATGGTATCTGTCAGTGTCCGGGCATCACCCATTTCAGCAGTAGCTACGGTTAACAGGCGCTCCGCTACTTCGTAGGACTCGCTCTCATTCACAAACCGAATGACAATTGATATATTTTCGCAGCCTGTAGGGTCGCGGGTACCATCTACCTTTAATGTGTAATAGGAGTCACCCACTTCTTTCACGATAGCCTCAGTTACCACTTCACTTAGTAAACTTATGATCTCATTTTGAATATCATGACAGGTATACGTGGCATTTCGAGGAAGCGTTTTCACTGCGTCAGCCAAAAGGGGATCCTTTTTTATTGTGTAGTCCAGCAATGAAAGAAAAAGGCCGCTGCCTCCCTCAGACATGTTGTCAAAAGCATCCAATTTTCCCCGTAATGGCAGCTGATTTTCCACCAGAAAGCCAATAACGTCTATTATGGAGGACACGTAGTACCGGTTCTTTTGCAGTTGGTCTGCGTTTAAAAGAGTGGAGATCTCTTTTCCGCTGCTTACACGTCTTTCTCTTTCCTTCCACATTGCGTATGAAGAAAGGTGCTCTTTAGAAGTTTGGTGTTTGTGAAATCCTCGGTCTGTTTCATTGGCATTCTTCCAGTTACGGTAGCCAGCGTTCACAAACGCATCCACACGGCTCGTGCCAACATTAAATTTACGACAGCAAAAGCAAAACGCAGAATCAGCTTTTACGCTGTACTCAAGCCAGTCTCGATTAATGTACCAACTAGACACAAAAGCACGTTTTTTGCCACCGAACATGCGTGCAGGGTATTGTTTTAATTTTACTTGATTGGGTTGATCGATCCCGAGATCATCCACGGCCTGTAGATTTGAAAATTCCGCCTCGGCTCCATTAGCCCCAGTCTCCGAGTTTGAGCCAGCAGGTGTTTCCGTGATGTCAGATTGAATAGGCGGTGCTGGCTGAAAAGGCAGAGTGATCGTAGTACATTCTAAATCTGAAGAAGGCCTTGCAGAAGTAGAACTGACGAGCCATTTTCTAATATCCATATTTTATGCGATCCATAAAATGTTGTGAAAAAAACACATTGCTAGCATCAAGGCTTTACTCCATGTACACATGCTAAAGACGCAATGACGCATGAGACGCCGCAACGCAACCAATCAGAGAAACAAGTCTCTTTTCATAAAAAAATAAACACACATCAGCTGTAGTTTCTTATTTTTATTACATTAAAAATCATGGACCATTCGATGCTTAATTTATTTTAATTATTCTTGATATATATTAAATGAATTAAAAATTGTGGGCACAACAACCTCTTTGGGGGGGCACGGCCCGCGAGTGCCCCCCCTTAACGCCGGCACTGAAGTAGGCTAGGCTACTCTCTCAATTTTTCAAGCATACACAGCAATAGACAACTACACAACCTATTATAGCCTACATACAAATAACAGCCTACATATGTTATGTAGCCTAATTTGCGTGCATTGGGAAACCGCTCTCTGACCGCGGGGTATTAAAATTGATTTTGAAAGCGCGTGCGCATTTTACTTTCGGTTTCGTTTTAACGACCGCGGGGGTGGAAATTACGCACCTGTCTTGCAGATATTCATGTGCTATCTGGGACGGCTCCTTATGCTTTCAACTCACTCTCGCGGTACTTTGATGTCAAATACCATTCGGTCTGTGCAGTGCTGCTTTAAGTCGAACACACCTAATAACCAGAGCACATTAGCATTTGCCCGCTCAACCGTGAGTTATTGTCAACCGTTAGTTACAGCCTATAGTTTGCTAGATATCTATGCTTTCGTCACGTAAATGCCAATTAGCTGGTTGCGCTAATTTACAAAACTCGATCATCCATTCAGGTTGTGGTGGTATTTGACAGTTGAGACAGACAGCAGCTTTCTCACGATTGGCCGTGGTTTCAGCACAGACAGTGGACACACCCGTAGCTTATGAGAGCAGAGATTATTACTGTTATTACTGCGTATTATTATCTTGGCAGACTTTTCATTATTCAAATTTGGCTGTATGCTTAATAACATTTTTCCGTGGTTTGACAAATTCAGAACACATATTTAAAAAAACTGCATTATGGACTTTTAAGGGATAGTTCACAAGTTGGTGTTACCCAATCAGTGTGATTCTTTCAAAACATGATCGGCATTTTCACCTGCTTTACCTTATTCATTCTGATCCACTGGGGGCTTGGTTTAGGGGTGGGTCTTTGGGTAAAGCAGCAGTAACCCATTGTACAAAACAGCCACTGTAGTTTGAAAATGCCCATAGAATGTTTTTGTGTTGAGTAATTAAAAAATGAATCATTCAGAGTTTAACATTTTAACATTCCTGAGTATGACAACTGAATTGACTTGTTTTTAGGTGATTTCATGCTTTTCTTTTTAGAAAGTCTGATAGAAGCCCACTTTTTAAAACTTAAACCACTGGACAACTTGTAGCCTGACATCAGACTCCTGAAACCAATTATTTTGCTTTTGTCCGTTTTGTCCCACTTTTATTTTTTAAAGACTGGTCTTCTGTATCTTTTTGTCTTTGATTGTGTTAAAAATAAAGTGATTCAATGGCTTAAAATGTGTAATTTTTATTTTAAAAGGTTCTCCCTAAACCTTGCAATGATCAGGAATTTGTTGAAGTTCCACAGAAATGTAGTTGAAATAATATTGTTGTTTAAACATTAACTTGGTACATCAAATGACAATGTCACGAGTCCTGTCTGGTCTGCCCACCACCAGAGGTAACCTTGCCATCATATTGACACTCACACTGCACAGACTGTTGCACTACACCCTGGACTACATTTCCCATGCTCCACTTCTCTGATTACGCACACAGCCACAGCCAGTCACACACAGTATAAATACGAGGCCATCGCGATCATTCATCGCCGAGTATTGTCTTGCGTTTATCGCTCTCCTAGTGATCGCAACATTACCAAGCCACTTCCAAGTTTCCCGAGTTTAGTTAAGTCTTCTTTCTAGTCTAGTCATCCGTGCCTTGTTTCTAGATTGGTTTTCTCTTCTTGTCTGCATTCAGCCTGCCCTGGACTTTTCGCCTGTCGTGGATTTAACCCTTTGTCTTGCCGTTTCAGACTCTGTTCGCTCCTCGTTTGAACTATAGACTCTCTGTTTGGATTACCCATTTTTCTCGTCCCCTGGATTATGTTCGCGGCCAACCAACCCTCGTCTGTCCCTGGATTACTCTTGTGTCTTGCCCTGTTTGTATCTGTTTGCTGGTGTCGACCCTGCCTATGTCTCGTTTGCTCCGTAACAGCAACATATTTTCAGGTTGACATTTCAGTAGTATTTTCAATGTTGCAACAATAGACATTAGAGTCAACATCAAATTGTAATATTGATCCAACAATATTATCTTTTTTTTCCCCCAATAATGATTCAACAACAGTGATGTAGGAACAACATCACAGTGTAATTCTGATTCAACGACATTGCCATTGTTTTTATTTATTTATGTATCTATTGAAAATTCAATTCTAAAATTCTAACTGAGGGTGAATAAGTGATGTTCATTAAGCGACATTACAGTTTTTTAAATTGAAATATCACAATTGTTTCGTAACCTTAATTCAATGATCTTCTGTTAAAATCGCACCATTGTTTTAACATCAATTGCGGGTGCAAAAGTGATATGAAACCAACCGACATCACTTTGTAACATTAATTCAATGCAGTTAGCATTGATGCATCAACAGTGATTTAACATTGTTTCGATGATGTCCAGCTTGTTTTTAGACTCTTACACATCATTACCTGTGAGAGTGATGAGCAGCAGCTCAGAGGCAGATGAACGGAAGGAGCGTGAGGAGACACTGACTTCATAAACACAACTGTAGTTTCCCTCATGTGAATAATCTGCCTCAGGAAAGGAGAAGGAGGCAGAGTGTTTAACAGCTGACTCACTGCTGGTGATGTTTGACCCTCTGAACAGGTGAAAAGAGCCTCCAGGAAACTGAGATTCAGTGGAACAGATGATAGTGAAACTGGGCTGCTGCAATCTCACTAGAAAACAAGAAGAATACATTTATATGGTTACACAGACTCAAACATTAAACTGCTTTAAACAAATAAAAATAGCTACATGAACTGCATCTTTTTGTGATTTTTAAAAAAAAAGCAGTAGCTATTTCAAAAATCAGCACAGAATCAACAAATCAACATTAAGGACGCTAATACAAAATTAATCCACTACAACACTAGTTTGTGCCATTGAATAGTGTGTAAATTAATTAAAGCTTGATTCTCTACAGAGAGTAAAGCCTGTCAAGGAGCACTAGGACTCATCAGCTGTATGGGGTCCATGATGAAGCTTTACTGTGTGCTCCTGCTGGTTTGGTGCTACTGCATGCAGATTTACGAGATCTCGATCAGGAGCAGTTAAAAAATCGTAATGACACCACACAATAAAGGATTTTTTTGGAAAAAAAATAGTTTGCAACAAGCCTCGAATTGGGCCACACCCCACGATCATTTAAGGGTGGCAAATCGGGCTTAAATTCGTTTAGTGTGCAGCCAGCTTAAGACTAAGGCCCCATTCTCATGGAGACGCATTTAGCTGTATACGTAAACATTTGTTTCGTCCAGACGGATCTGGCGTTTTGGGAGCCTGAAACTACGATTTTTTTTAAACTGGTCCCAGAGTGTTTCTCTGTAGAGAAATACAGCGACACATGTCTGGCATGTATACTACATCGCTTTAAATCGTTTCGTGTGTATGCAGCCATTCTATGAGATGATGCCATTTTTACAGTTTTTACAAAATTCAAAATGGCAGAAACAATTTTTGGAAATATCTCATAATATGTTGAAGGGCTTGATTCAAGGATTCAGGAAAAAAGGCCATTCTGGATCTGGGGAGAACAAATACAATTTTACCTTGTAAGCAGACGACACCTGCATCTTCACTATGACCACAGTTATGTGTTCCAATAGAAGAATGTGAGCACTGTGTGAGTGATGATTCACTTCCTGAACATCTCACATCATCCAACCAGATTGGATCACTTACCTGGCCAAAATGAGCACCGTCATGTGCACTTACAGCTCTTCCACATCCCAACTGTCTGCACACCACAGCAGCATCATTCATATCCCAGTCATCATCACACACTGTCCCCCATTGGCCATTATAAAGGATTTCCACTCTTCCAGAGCAGTAATTATCACCATTCACCAGTCTGATACTATAATCTCCTTAAAATACTATAATCTCCTTAAATTTCTTACAAAAAAAAATATATATATATATTTTTCTCAGTTTTTAGCATTTATTTCAAACAAGACAAATATTCTAGTGTCTTTAATAAAAATAAATAAACTCATTTTAGAGTTGACAATAAACACAGTGCAAAACACAGCCATAGGCAACAGCATTACTGGCAGCTCATAACACAGGACATTATCCATTAATTTTACAGACATATCTGTTAACGCTACAACACAACACGATGCAGTGTGAAATTTAAACTGGTAAACACCTGTAATAAATAAATAAATACAGAAACATTACTTCAAATTATACAGTACAGTACACATTGTGCCCATATTTTTGCAGATTTTAAATATAAGAAGACTTATATTTTGTTGTGAAAAATATAAAGTGCAAAAACTGAAAACTGAATTTACCCAATAACAAAGTGAGAAGAGGTGTTAGCATTGCCATCCTTGTGTTGTATTAAAATGCCTATGAATTAAGATGTTAGGCTACTTCCTGGTGAGCTTTTGCAAGGACTGAAAAGTAAGAACCTAAAGTTATCGTGACCTTCATTATATAAGCTTCATAATTTACATAAAGCAGTTCCTTTTTTTAGGGAAAAACATTAAGTATATGCTGTAGTAATGAACTCAACATTTGCATGCATCTGATTTACAGATACACTCGTAAAAATAAAGATGCTTCACGATGCCATAGAAGAACCTTTAAAATTACCTTTATTTTTAAGAGTGTAAGCCAGCAAACAGCTTTCTTTAAGAATTCAGTAGAAACTTCTAAATAAATTTGTCACTAGTTAAAGAAAGCTGTAGCATGCTGGGGAGTAATTTGGAACATTTCAAACTTATGTGTGCAAAGGTTACATAAACAAAGCTTTGTTACAATAATATTGTGTTGAAAAAGTTTCCAAATTTTGATTTTCTACATTGTTTAATTAATTCTACAGTCTGTTTTGGGTCAGTTTAATAATGTATCTTTAATGACTGCTTATGTTTAATCAAAAATCGGGAATGATTAGTAAAACAAAACAAGCCCTTTGATTAATAAAGAAACACGTTCGCATGTTTTACCTGAATAATTTGTGCTTCTCATCTAAACATATTTTAATCATGTACCATGTTTTTATTCTGTAAGGATGTTCAATCATATAGAATTAATCATGTTGAAGCTAAATGAAGTAGTTATGTTTTCTTTATAAACCCTGCCCCTTTGCGAAGGAAACCGATTCGCACCCATCGCCATTTTGTCTCTCGCTGTGGATGGGATCAGAGCTCTGCACTGAGGTAAGTTAATTAAAAGTTGAAAATAAAATTCAGTTTAGAGCAGCCATTCAGTATTTGAACATGCATATTTCCGCTCAGGTTTTATGTACTTGTCATATCCAGCAAAATTGTTTTTTAAAGTTATGTTTATGCGTTTGTACGTTCGCTAACATTAATACTAGCTTTAGCCTCTTCTGAAAATGTTGTGTATATTAACGTTTGTGTGTTCGAAATGTGTGTAATCTTTTTCTTTGTATGTCAGTATGTGGGCTAGACAAGTCAGTATGAGAACTGAACCGTGTACACTGGTCGTTACCATTGTCTTGCCGTGCTGCAACAGGTTGAAGCTGTGTGCGTTAAAGTTATGCGACAAAGCGGCTGTTTCAAAGAGCTTGAACTACGTCAGAAATACAATAGAACAGGGAATCCGATGCAATTGTTCACTTTTACATGTTCTTTGAACATTAATGTGTGTTGGAAGTGTATGTACACATCAACCCTATAATGATAAAAATCCATGCAGTAGTTTTTAATTAATCTGTAAAAATAATATCCCCTTTTTCAAATCGAGCCATTCTCAGATGCCTGTCGGTGTGGCATTACACCGACAGAGGCCGCTCCCACAATAGTTGATTGACATGAGCGTCTTACCTCAGACAGTCCGACCTCCATTGTTTCGATGCCAGAACAAATCTTTGAGATCGCCTTTCCTAATAATGTGCTAGTTAGCAAGTTTAGCGGCTAAACGTGGCTAAAGTAAACAGGCTCGTTACTCCACAAAGAGAAGAGAGGGGCGGGGCGAGCAGAGCTCATTAACATTTAAAGCAACCTCGACCAGAACAGGATGATTTTTGCAGAGCTGATTTTGGCAAGGTAAAAAAGGTGTTATTTACACTACCATTGAGAAATTTTAACCAAAGCATGTTATAGACTTTTCTTTAAGACCCTTAATGAAACTTGTGGAAAATGGGCATCCGATGACCCCTTTAAGTTAACTCTCTGGGATTTGACGTGCCGTGCTGCATCCAGTGTAGACGATGGGCTCGTTTGAGATGCTAACGTTAGCTGAAATGTAGGTGAGAGTAAAGTTAGGTGGCTGCAGTTAGGGGACGAGTAATTATCATAGTTTTATTTAATTTATTGAAACACCACTGCATATAGTGGATAAAGCTTTCATTTAAACAAAAATCATGTTAAATAAACAAGGTAACGTGGCACAAAAAGCATAAAAACAACATAAAAAATCATGTTCATTTGACAAACATAACTTAGGTAACATAAATGGAGATAAATTATGTTGTACCGAAACTATGAAACTGAGAGGAAGACCTCTCAGGCCTGAAAGAGGAGTATCGGCTAACCATTGTTTCTAGATATTTTGGGGCCAATCCATTTAAAGATTTAAAAACAAACAATACAAGTTTATATTTAATTCTAAAATTGACCGGCAACCATTTAAAAGATAACAAAATCGAGGTAATATGAGCATGCTTTCGAGTGCCAGTCAGCAACCTTGCTGCCGCATTTTGGACTGACTGTAACCGAGCCAAGGGTTTACGGCTAACTCCCACATAAAGAGAATTACGGTAGTCTATGCGTGAAAAAATAAAAGCATGAATGACTGTCTCTAAATCGCTAAAAGACAGCAAGGGCTTCATTTTTGCTATAAATCTCAGCTTAAAAAAA
>JAMKFB010000207.1:83332-101528 GCA_036247105.1 Cirrhinus mrigala
AGTGCCGGCGTTAAGAGGGGGGCACTCGCGGGCCGTGCCCCCCCAAAGAGGTTGTTGTGCCCACCCTACACAATTTTTAATTAATTTAATATATATCAAGAATAATTAAAATAAATTAAGCATCGAATGGTCCATGATTTTTAATGTAATAAAAATAAGAAACTACAGCTGATGTGTGTTTATTTTTTTTATGAAAAGAGACTTGTTTCTCTGATTGGTTGCGTTGCGGCGTCTTTAGCATGTGTACATGGAGTAAAGCCTTGATGCTAGCAATGTGTTTTTTTTCACAACATTTTATGGATCGCATAAAATATGGATATTAGAAAATGGCTCGTCAGTTCTACTTCTGCAAGGCCTTCTTCAGATTTAGAATGTACTACGATCACTCTGCCTTTTCAGCCAGCACCGCCTATTCAATCTGACATCACGGAAACACCTGTTGGCTCAAACTCAGAGACTGGGGCTAATGGAGCCGAGGCGGAATTTTCAAATCTACAGGCCGTGGATGATCTCGGGATCGATCAACCCAATCAAGTAAAATTAAAACAATACCCTGCACACATGTTCGGTGGCAAAAAACGTGCTTTTGTGTCTAGTTGGTACATTAATCGAGACTGGCTTGAGTACAGCGTAAAAGCTGATTCTGCGTTTTGCTTTTGCTGTCGTAAATTTAATGTTGGCACGAGCCGTGTGGATGCGTTTGTGAATGCTGGCTACCGTAACTGGAAGAATGCCAATGAAACAGACCGAGGATTTCACAAACACCAAACTTCTAAAGAGCACCTTTCTTCATACGCAATGTGGAAGGAAAGAGAAAGACGTGTAAGCAGCGGAAAAGAGATCTCCACTCTTTTAAACGCAGACCAACTGCAAAAGAACCGGTACTATGTGTCCTCCATAATGGACGTTATTGGCTTTCTGGTGGAAAATCAGCTGCCATTACGGGGAAAATTGGATGCTTTTGACAACATGTCTGAGGGAGGCAGCGGCCTTTTTCTTTCATTGCTGGACTACACAATAAAAAAGGATCCCCTTTTGGCTGACGCAGTGAAAACGCTTCCTCGAAATGCCACGTATACCTGTCATGATATTCAAAATGAGATCATAAGTTTACTAAGTGAAGTGGTAACTGAGGCTATCGTGAAAGAAGTGGGTGACTCCTATTACACATTAAAGGTAGATGGTACCCGCGACCCTACAGGCTGCGAAAATATATCAATTGTCATTCGGTTTGTGAATGAGAGCGAGTCCTACGAAGTAGCGGAGCGCCTGTTAACCGTAGCTACTGCTGAAATGGGTGATGCCCGGACACTGACAGATACCATTTTAGCAGAGCTAAACAAAGCTGGACTTAACCCATCAAAGATTCTTAGCCAAGTATATGATGGTGCATCGCTGATGTCAGGAAAGATTGGTGGAGTCCAGAAGCTGTTACAAGAAAAACTTAATAAGAATATCCCTTATGTTCACTGTCTTAATCATCAGTTACATTTAGTTGTAGTGCACGCGATGTCAGCTGAGGCAGCTGTGATGGATTTTTTTAACGTTTGTAACGCCTTGTACAAATATTGTAAGAAGCCCACAATAGCTGTGCACTACAAGGGTGAGCGCCTCAAACGGCTTCTTGAACAAAGGTGGACAGGCCATTTAGCTACCGTCTCCGTCATTCTGAACAACTTCGAAGAGATCACATCTCTTCTGACTGAAATTGACTCTGTAAGAGCCCGTGGTCCAGAGCTGCGAATGGAAGCTGTTGGCCTGCTGAGAGAGATATCTACACCCAGCTTCTTGTTCATTGCGAACCTTGTGCACGAAGTGCTCGCATTGTTGGATCCACCAAATAAGCTTCTGCAGAGGGAGGACACTGACCTTTGGACAGGTCTGAGCATTGTGACCAGTGCGAAAGTGTGCATGCAGAAACTTCGTTGTGATGAGGGATTTACAAAAGTGTGGGAGAAAGCCACGGCTGCTGCCAATGCGCTGCCGAAATCCACGACCCCAAAGCGAAGACGCACGGGAAACAAGAATATGGACGATTACTTGGTGGAAGAAACAACGGGTCAAAGAGAGGATGACGTAGAAACAGAACTCAAGAGACTGTACTACAGCACTGTAGATTCAGTGGTTGGAGAAATGGATCAGAGATTTAGTGAACAAAACTCACATTTATACCGCGCACTGGCTGTGCTTGATCCAGAGAGTGATTTATTTCTGGATCCTGAGACTGTGAAATGCATAATGGACCTGACACAATCACCAATTTGTTATGCAGAGTTTGAAGTTGCGAAAAACTTTTTGAGGTCGCAAAAGGAATCGAAAACAGAGGGGGACAACTGGACCACAAAATTAATTCTCTCCAAATACCACAAAGCTCTGCAAACAATGCCCAGTGTACTGACTGCATTTAAACATGCTCTGACTTTCGGTGCTTCTACAGCGATGTGTGAGAATTCTTTCTCCTCTCTGCGCAATGTTTTTAGCGACCACAGACGCTCAATGCTTCACAAACGGAAGGCCCAGTTAGTACAGCTGGCCTTTGAGAGGGATCTTACTCGAAAATGCACGACCGAATGGAAGGACACCGTTTTAAGGAGGTTTAATGTTCGCATGCGCCGCCTTCAGCTTTTTTAAAAGGTAATGCGTTTATTTTATTTACGCACGCTTAAATGTGTTACTTGGTAATCTGTTTTGTTGGTAATATTGATTTTTGTGATTTTCTTTACGGAAAATGAGCTGACAGTCTGTGCCAGTTGTATGAGTATGCGCTTGCACTGTATTGGTTTTTTTATGCCTCGTTTTTGCAAGTTATTGTTGCTAATTGTATGCCCCCTTGTTAGATGTCGCGTGCCCCCCTGTTAGTCATGGTCTGGCGCCGGCTCTGGATCTCCTCCCAGACCTGGACTAAAACATCCGTTGGTGTAAAGATCCTTTTCCTTGGTCTGCAATTCCCCTCCAGAGAGGCAGAGGGCACTCTCTATGGGATCACTGACCCAGTAGTCTCCTGGCCACTGGATGGCACCTTCTCCCCCAAAGATACTGTTATCATTCCCCAATTAGCGCTTATTCCCTTCACCTGTGTATTGCCCTATATGAGAGTGCTTGATTCACGTCTTTGTGTTCAGTCTTGAGTCTTTGTACTGCAGTCATTTGCTCCCGAGTTAAGGTTGGACCTTGTTACTCTGTTTTTTGATCCTTGAGTCTATGTTTTCTTTTGTTTTGTGGAAGCTCGGCTTGCCCAGTTCGCATTCAGTTTTAGTTTGGTTTTTGACCCTTGTGTCTGTTTTATTTTCCCTGTTCTGTGAAAGCTCTGCTTTCTCTGTTGTTTTTGTAAAGACTGCATCAGTAAAGATTATTTTACTTTTGAAACAACTCCTGTTTCCTGGTTCTTCTGTCATTGGGTTCCACTGCCGGAGAGTTAGCTCACGGAGTAACACTCCTCATATCAACACCAAAGACCCGGGTTCGAATCCCACCTAAGTGGACCCGTTACAGTTGGTGGATGGAGCGAGACATGATGTCCCAGATGTGCTCAATTGGATTCAGGTCTGGGGAACGGGCGGGCCAGTCCATAGCATCAATGCTTTCGTCTTGCAGGAACTGCTGCCACACTCCAGCCACATGAGGTCTAGCATTGTCTTGCATTAGGAGGAACCCAGGGCCAACCGCACCGGCATATGGTCTCACAAGGGGTCTGAGGATCTCATCTCGGTACCTAATGGCAGTCAGGCTACCTCTGGCGAGCACATGGAGGGCTGTGTGGCCCTCCAAAGAAATGCTGCCCCAAACCATTACTGACCCACTTTCAAACCGGTCATGCTGAAGGATGCAGTCAGGCAGTCAGGCTACCTCTGGCCAGCACATGGAGGGCTGTGCGGCCCTCCAAAGAAATGCCGCCCCAAACCATTACTGACCCACTGCCAAACCGGTCATGCTGGAGGATGTTGCAGGCAGCAGAACGTTCTCCACGGCGTCTCCAGACTCTGTCACGTCTGTCACATGTGCTCAGTGTGAACCTGCTTTCATCTGTGAAGAGCACAGGGCGCCAGTGGCGAATTTGCCAATCTTGGCATTTTCTCTGGCAAATGCCAAACGTCCTGCATGGTGCTGGGCTGTAAGCACAACCCCCACCTGTGGACGTCGGACCCTCATACCACCCTCATGGAGTCTGTTTCTGACCGTTTGAGCAAACACATGCACATTTGTGGCCTGCTGGAGGTCATTTTGCAGGGCTCTGGCAGTGCTCCTCCTGTTCCTCCTTGCGCAGAGGTAGCGGTCCTGCTGCTGGGTTGTTGCCCTCCTACAGCCTCCTCCACGTCTCCTGATGTACTGGCCTATCTCCTGGTAGCGCCTCCATGCTCTGGACACTACGCTGACAGACACAGCAAACCTTCTTGCCACAGCTCGCATTGATGGGCCATCCTGGATGAGCTGCACTACCTGAGCCACTTGTGTGGGTTGTAGACTCCATCTCATGCTACCACTAGAGTGAAAGCACCGCCAGCATTCAAAAGTGACCAAAACATCAGCCAGAAAGCATAGGAACTGAGAAGTGGTCTGTGGTCACCACCTGCAGAACCTCTCCTTTATTGGGGGTGTTTTGCTAATTGCCTATAATTTCCACCTGTTGTCTATTCCATTTGTACAACAGGATGTGAAATTGACAATCAATCAGTGTTGCTTCCTAAGTGGGCAGTTTGATTTCACAGAAGTGTGACTGACTTGGAGTTACATTGTGTTGTTTAAGTGTTCCCTTTATTTTTTTGAGCAGTGTATATACAATTATTTACAAGTATACTTGCTATAGCAAACAAGTCCAAACAGGGGCAATCCAGAATCAACGTCAAACAGACGGTAGTCAGAATTACAAATATTTGACTAATCACACTAACAATCAACAATCTCTCACAGTTAAACACGCAAAACGAACACACAGAATCTCAGTCTTACTAACACATGTAGCAGAGCAACAGAGAAGCAAACAAGCACAAAGCTGAAGCAAGAAGTGATGATGGGATCTTTTATAGGCAGCAGGGATTCAGCTGACCAGGCAGGGCGTGGCAATAGTTAGAGGGCAGGAACCAATCAGATGTCATCCTGCACAGAAACATACACACTTCCCAAAAACAGAACAAAACACAGAAATAAAACGCAAGGGACATAACGGTAGCTGACTAAAGAAGATCATTTGTTTATTACATAAGAACAACTTACCAGTGGAGAATGTGAAAATTTAACTGACAAGGAGAGCTAATGTCAAGTTTTGTTGCATTTCCATTTCTGAAAATTTATGAGTTGTTGTATTTTAAGGTGACAAGCTCACAGCGGTACAGATCAGCATATTTCACATATTAAACCAAATTGGCAACACAAATCATGGACAGATCATATTTATTTTACAACAGCTCACAATCACTGCAAATCTTTTGAAATAAAACGAATATAAAAATTATTTTTACATTTTCTGACCAGGTTAACACTATCAAATTAATTTTGTCATAATTAGGTTCCCAAACTAGTTCAGCAACATGTGAAGAGAGGAAACTCAAAGAAATATAAGTCACTGTGTATGTTGCCATAGTTGCCATACTTATTACTAACAGACAGCAGATCAAATGTACAGGTCAGTGTGAAACACTGGAAAATCTAGCAGGGTTAATATGGTTTATGCAGTGCACATAAGTCCATGACAAGTAGGGGGCACCAGGAGGAAATCCAATAAGAAATGTTCTTTAGAAACTGTACAAATGCATAAAGTTTTCTGTTGAAGTTAAGGTTAGTTTATTGTATTTATAATTAGCCAAAAGTGGATGGTGGCTTTTGCTGCTCATCAGGTTGATTTATGTAATCTGGCATTAAAAGACAGGTTGATGCTATTCTTCCCCAGAACAAAAGAGAGATACAGTGGAATGTGAATCATCTAAGGATAAAATACAAGCAGAGTAAATTGTCAATAATGATGCATCATTATCAGCATTTATAATTTCAGGAAATGCAAGATCAAAAAATTACAGTAATATGTAATGTGTATATTGTGTAATTTGACAAACATTTAAGGTTGATAAAAGGAACTTCAGGATGAAAATTAACATAATATATTAACATAACATATTTTCATGCTTGGCCAATCTACATATTTGTTTTGCAATAGACTTTTGGGAAGGTTATTTGTATCAGATTGATTTTGCATACACAATTAGATTCCCAGTACCAGTGCATTTGAACATCACATGCTGTCATTCTTTTGGAAATGTGAAGATGGGGACACAAAAGGAAGTGCAAATCCATTATGCAATCCCAAATTTGAATGTGGATAACTACACATAGAGTGCAATATCCTTTAAAGTTTAAAAGCTGATATGTGGTATGCAGATTAAACAGGGCACATGAATGCATGACCAGTACAGGGCCCCAAGAGAAAGTCCATGGGAAAACTATGAAAAAGAAAGAAAGAAAGATTCAATAATTGATTCAATAATAATCAATATTGAATCGAGAGGGATCTTTCAATCTTTGAGAGTTATTTTGTCTAAAATGGATAGTCTGTCCAGACCTCATCTACCCAGCTTTTTCTTTACCCATATCAACACGAATGATTAAAGCAGTAAATAAGATGAATTTTAAATTTATCTGGAGGAATAAATGTCAGTGCATACGAAAGGACGATATGATTACAAAGTATGAAGATGGGGAGGTAAATGCGATTGATTTTGATATTATGAATGGTGTACTGAAATTAAAATGGTTAAAATTATTCATTGGTAATGACCACTCTTTTTGGTTTATTGTTCCCAGTGCAATTTTTAAGAAGCTGAGGGGAATACATTTCTTTTTACATTGTGATTTTGAGTGTACTTTGTTACCAGTGAAACTTTGTAACTTCCATCAGCAAGTGCTGCTTTATTGGAAATTATTGTTTAAGCATAACTTTACACCTCATAACACTCCAGTTTGGAATAATAGATACATTAAGCTTGGCAGAAAGTCTGTTTATTTTGAGGAATGGATATCCAAAGGGATTTGGGCTATTGCCCATTTTTTGGATGATAATGGAAATTTGTTACTGCATAGTGAGTTTTGCGAGAAATTCCAACTACAACGTGTCACGTAACGTGGAAAGGAAAGGCCGAACGAAGATGACGGTTCAAGATAAAGTCTTTATTATAATCCACAGATTATTTTCCAAGACAGGTAAATCCAACTGTGGTAGTGTTCGTTGATAGGTGTTTTATATTTGTTAAAGCTTGACAACCTTATCGCCTTTATTTTCTAATATATATTTCTCATTACAGATGCACAGAACAAAGATCAAATTGTAAGAAGGGTTGCTTATAAGAGACCATATAGTACATCTGAAACTGCTGAGGCTGGGATGGTTTTTGACTACATTACCGGCCAGGTAAATTGTACTCTGTGTGTACTGTCATTCTTAAAAAGAAAACAAATAATCAATTATCATTTGCCTGTGAGTGTGTAAGATTAACATTTGTTGTTTTTCAGATCAGCTGCTGTAGAAGACAAACTGAAATCCGAGTGCAGAGACGAGCAAAGGAATAGTAAGTATATTTTAATGTTGCATCACCTCTGTTATAGAGACTTTAATCAGGCCTAATGGAGGGTGATTCACTCAAATATTGGAAGAAAAACGTTAGCAATGTGTCTATTCCGGGTGGCTAATTTGTGGTCCCTTTCAGTCATTCATGTAAAAATCTGTTATTTATTTATTCTTTGTAAAGCAGCAAGGCATCTGTGCAAAATATTGTATGCCACGACTAGTAGGACAACTTCTAATTTTTTATTTATTTTTTTAAAATCTTTGCAACAGAGGTGAAGAGAGTGCATGTTAACATTACCACAACAGACACATTTACAGACACGAAATACCCTAGGTTACAATAAACCACAATTATCAACGTACCCTGTAATACTCACAGGTTGCTTTACTGTAATAATTTATCAGATAATATCAGTGAGTTTGTACTTGAACTCACTGTAAGTGCTGTTGTTGGGCTTCTTCTAATCTTATGTTAAATGTAACTCAGAGTGCTGTACAGTGATGACAGACAAGAGGATAAGTATGGACACTCATTTGTCAAGCATGATGAGGATGTTGTCAAAAGGTAAACTGAGATGTCAACAAAATTCTAATGAATAACAATGCAAATTATAATACATATATTCAATCATGAATGCAAAACTGTTATTGGCTATTTTTATATCAATTCTTTTTCCCTTTCACAGATCCTGTGATAAAGCAGTCAGCAAATACTCCAGTGTCTGAATTGCAAGCCCTTAGTTGCAGAAAATGCAAGTCGTACTCAAAGAAGTGACCTTGTCCCACCGGCTCCCCCATGGTCAGTCGTCACTCTACTTCTGCCACAGACTTGCAGGCTTTCTGCTGCGCTCACTGATGAAAAATTCTGTACTTTTCAGTAATACAGGTATAACTGAAATGTTCTACAAATGGATAAGATAGCTCTGCCATAGCATTTTTTTCATTTATTATGTTTTTTGTATAATGTATTAAAATGTACTTGAGGATGTTTGTAGTAATACAAATATGCCATAAACACTTGTATTTCAAATGCATTTTTTATACACTTAATAGTATTTTTTTCACCATGTGTGGTGTGTGAAGGGATTGTTGTATGTCACAAAAAATTAAAGTGTTTTTGAAGAAGGTGATGCTGTTTTGTTTGTTTGTACATTACATACCATACCTGTGCTGCATTCTTGTATCTGTGGTAATAGGGTAATATTCTTTCAATTTATTGGTGTTTACATTTACATGAATTACATTTACTGTTACTTTAATCAAATGTATTATGTCTTTAACTTTTAAGTAGTTAATTTATTAATGATCAAAAGCAACAGCTTTATGAAGTGAGCTGTAATTTTAGAATCTGTTGTACCAATTTTAACAGTAAGTATACTTTTACCATAAAGTACTTGAAGTGTATTTAATGAGGAAGAAAGTGCTACTAATTACAGTAAATGTGTAAATGTCAAGCAGTCACCACAGCCACCCCCACCATCTACGTCACAGCACACCATACTTGAGTACTATTTAAAGACACCATTAACATAATTAAGTTTGTCTTAAAAAGGTAATACAAGCGTAGTTACAATACATTTGAAATTAATTATTTAATCTATAAAAATGTGTACAATACATTATAAATACACTTTGTATATATTTATTATATATTATTTGTATATTTTATACAACTAATAAGCGTATTTTAATGTATAATTTAAAGGTTTATGAAATGTTTCAATTGTATTAAAAGTGGTAACAAAATACATTTTAAAAATATTGCTAAGATAGTATGTTAAAAGCACATTTAGATGATTTAGAAGAAGTACTAAAGAACAACTTTTAGTATATTAAGTACAAAATTAGTGCGCGAAAATGGAGTACATTAGGGAAGTGCACTAAGTGTACTTAAGTAAAATATATTTTAGTGCACTTTTTTTTTTTTCACCTGGAAATATTCAAAGCTTTGAGTGTCGAAAACAGCGCGATCTGGTGGTTAGTAAGAGATAAAGCAGCCAAAAGCCTGTGAAACTCCGTCGGAAGTAGCATTCACCACAATTTCCATAGATCTATGTTAAATGCACAAATAAAAGTCTAACCGTGTGTGTGTGTGTGTGTGTGTGTGTGTTTGTTTGCTGAATTTCTGACTCTGATAAATTAATTTACCCACATTGCATCTTTACAAAGTAAACAATGGTCTAAAAAAACACTTGGCCTCTTTGCTAATTAGCACACTAAATAACATTGGTATACTACGTCCGCCGCCTCACCGGAAGTTGTACCCGCATTCTTTTTTACAGTAGTGCCCCTCGGAAACTTGTGGATAGCTGCAGGCTGGAGCAATGGGCATGGTGACAGGTTAGGTCTTCATAATTGGTCGACAAAGCTGTCTGTCAGGGTGTGGGGGTAGGGATCGGGGTAGTTTCTGTTATGATCATAGACATGGAAAAATATGGACATAGTGTCCGTGACATCACCCGTAGGTTTCTGCAGAGCATTTTTGAAGTTCTTAGTAGGCGGGAGTCGGCCATCGCCATCTTGCAATCGCGTCACTGCATGTCACTCCCGGATAATCAAAAATGGCCAAAGAGGCGGGACGTAGGTGGAGCTGGTTTCTGAAACCACGCCTGCCTAGCGCGACGGTGGTAAATCCAACGGCAATCCACCAGTCACTCAAGTGGCCATGCCCTAAATTATGCAGAACTTTAAGGCTTAATATAAATTAAACAGATGAGTTATAAAAAAAATTCAGGCACAATTAGCTATGTAGACCAAAACCACTTTTTGTACCAGGCTGTAAACATTTTTTCTGCTGTAAAGTTGGGCCCTTTAACATGGGGAGTCTATGGGATTGACTCCCTTTTGGAGCCAGTCTCTTGCGGCCAGTCGATGAATTGCAGTTTAAGTCACTTCTGTGTTGGCTTCAGTAGAGAGAGCGGGAGGTTGCCGCTTGGTTATGATTCACTTTTCAACACGCCCATTGCTCCAGGCTGCAGGTACCCCTATCTCGCAAATTAGGTATTCGCTAATAAGCCAAATTATTTGTGTGATATTTTATTTTTGCACAAACAGCAGCCTAATTGTTTACAGCTTGCTTCACTTATAAAGGTGCGTTCACCTTCCATCTCCGCCCATAGTTTCAAAGGTCGCTAGGCTTTTTAATTTTCTTTTCTCACTGCCTCAAAAAACTGTGGCAACTTTTTAACGTTTAATTGTCCTCGACTGTCGAAATTCATGCAGCAAATGTGTTTTACGTTTCAAATCGCCATTAGCTAGTCTAGCACCCACACACTGGATTAAAAAAAGAAACAAACTCTCGAAGGAAGATGGCAGTTATTAAGTTTTTGGTTTACATGACATGTTTCTGTCTTTATCAAGGTAAGTCTGAAATATTTTTGAACATGGAGCGGAGGTGAACTCAATACAAGGAAAGACAGCATATTTTAGCCTAAACATGCCAGGTGCAATGAACTGCATGGGAAACAGATATTTCTGGTCGAAATGAAAACAGACATTCATGGAAATATTTCTTTAAGAAGTGGTAGTTTGGTTTTGAATTGTGGAATTGGTTTAGAATTATTTTCGATAGTAGAGTAACATTTAAAGGGGTCATTGGATGGCCATTTTCCACAAGTTGATATGATTCTTTAGGGTCTTAATGAAAAGTCTCTAATATACTTTGGTTAAAAATTCTCAATGGTTTTGTAAAACAACACCCTTTTTACCTTGTCAAAATGAGCTCTGCAAAAATCATCTCATTCTGAGGGATTGTTCCTTTAAATGCAAATGAGCTCTGCTCGCCCCCCCCCTCTTCTCTCTATGGAGTGACGAGCCTGTTTACTTTAGCCGATTTAACCGCTAAACTTGCTAACTAGCACGTTATTAGGAAAGGCGATCACAAAGATTCATTAAAAACCCTTACAGTGCGTTTCCACTACAGCGTCAAATCCACGCTCAGTGCCGCCGGCAACGCTACAACGCCACTGCTTTGGGGCATGTAAACTTTAGGGAAGAGCACGCCTCTGTTTACACCCTGTTTGCATTTCATCTTTTTCTTTTAACGGTGGTTTGCAAACTAAATGCTAGCATATAATGAAAGCATGCAAAGTGCATTTACTTTTGCATGATTTGTTCAATGATATGTGATTTCAGCTTAGTAATCCACCAGTTCAACAAACACTCAGAATAATATGTCAAAATCCACTTTTCACAGCGATTGGTTGATGCCCAGCATTTTGCGCTCGAGATTTGCATAAAGTTGAGCAATGCCCAACCTTTTTGACACGCTCAGTCGCTTTCAATGCTTTCTCCATGCTGCTTTCAATCCTATAATACACTGCAAGAGCGTTTAAGATCAACCTCCAGCCCTGCTCGCTACATGCCAGTGGAAACACACCGTTATACTCATTTCTGCTGTAAGTGAAGCTGGATCATGAATAATTTTTGCGGACATAGACGGATATATGTAGATTGGGAGGCGCATTCCCTTCACAAACAAACTTAATCCACTGCATCTTTAGCGGCTCAGATGTTGGGAGTAAATGACGACCACAATGTCCATTATTGCATCCAGCAACACAACACATAATGGAGGTCAGACTGTGAGATCTGGGAGCGGCCTCCGTCAGTGTGACGCCACACCGGCATGGCTCAGTTTGAAAAAGGGGACATTATTTTTAGAGATTAATTAAAAACCACTGCATGGATTATCATCATCATAGGGTAGATGTGTACATACACTGCCAACACACGTTAATGTTCAAACAACATGAAAAAGGGTTAGTGATTATGTTGGGAGTTGCTATATCTGTGACTTTGTAGTCTCATAAATACTCTAAAAATAATTATAACAAAGAAAGTCCATTAGTCACTAAAGTTTTTTTTGGTAAATTGTAATTGTTGATTGATAATCTCAAAATGACCAAATTTCAGCTGATTATTACTAAATACCTGCCTGCTTCTGTGTCTTAGATGCTCTGCCAGAGCCTCGGGTGACCTGTGAACTGGATGAGACCTCAAATTTGAAAAAAACTGTCCTGTTCAGTGGAGTCCCAGACTATGGAGTGGACCAAATATAAAACAGCCTGGCCCAACACTTCTTGTTGATGAACAGGAGGAAAAGCGAGACTCAGTCTATACCTGCACTGTGAAGAATAAAGCTGCAAGCAGAACCACAGGTTTTACTCTGCAAGACTGCCACACAGGTTTGCTAGTAAATCTTTCAGCACAAAACCAATACAATAATTGAGACTTTGATGTAGACTTAATGCTATTTTTTTTTAATAGTTTTGTTTGTAGGTGGAGCAAGCCCTGCTGTGCTTGTGCCAGTTATAATAGTAACAGTGCTTCTCATTATTCTGCTCGCTATGCTGGCATTATACTTCTACAGATGAAAAAAAAAGTGTAAGTGCCATGCCAAAATATTCAACAAATCATCTTCAAAAATATATCTTTAATTAACACCCATGTCTCACATAGATTACATTACACAGATTAACATAATTTTCTTTTTGTCAAAAAATCACTGTCATTATCATTGTAAAATTATCATTATCATTGTTAACGATGTAACTAGACATGCTAACATCACATTTGTTGCTCATTTTACTATAAACTCTTATTTAGAGTGAATGACTTTTAATGTTGACATTTGTATCTGTTGTTAAGGTCTCTGAGTAGTTTGTTTTAGGTTCACCTGATGTCACACTTCATTGTCACACTTCATTGTCACACCAGACCTAACACCCCAAAAGAATTTATTGCTGATAAAAAAAATAAAAAAAATGGGATCACGACAGTGAATCAGAGAATTCGGGCAAAACTCATAAAGGACAAAAACTTTTGAAGGCAAGTCCACAATCTGCAATAACAGAAAAAAACAAAACAAAAAAAAACAAAGAGGACACAGGAAATACAAATGAAGGAGAACTAGACAAAAATGAGAAACACAGCAAACATGAAGCAGAAGAAAACACTAACAGCAAACCTGATGAAACAGACAGAGAAACAGAGAGCCAGAAATCCTTACAAACCCAAGAAGAAAGGAAGAAAGAAGGTCCAATATTGAGAAATGTGAGTGAAAATGAGGATAATTCATCTGAGGAGCAGATTGAGACACTAGGAGAGCAGAAAACTGAAGATGCAGATAAAAATGGGGAAGACCAGACACCTGGAGATAAAAAAGGGAAGGAAGAAGAAAACACAGTGATAGTCAGCCCAAACACAGGTAAAACAGAGATTATGTTTGTCTGGAAAATAGTTTGTACTTTGGACATTTTTGAATTTTTTTTTTTTTAAATTCCAAATAGTCTTTTAAAACAGAAATAGCAGTTCTTTTAGTAAAAACTGTTTTCTATTAATTTAGGTAAAAGTGATAACCTTTTGAGAAATGTCTCAGCAGTGCCTATGCCAGGTAACAAAGGATTTACTATTATTATCATTGTTAGTAATAACGCTGTAACTAGACGTGCTGACATTACATTTGTTGCTAATTTCACTTTAAACTCTTATTGCGAGTGATTGACTTTTAAGGTTGACACTTGAATATGCAAGTCTCCGAGTGGTTTGTTGTAGGTTCATCTGATGCCACACTTACGGCTCCAAAAGAATCTATTGCTGATAAAAAAATAGGATCAGGACAGTAAATCAGAGAATTCAGGTGAAGCTCATGAAGGACAAAAACTTTTGAAGGCAAGTCTGCAATCTACTATAACAGAAAAACACAAAGAGGACACAGGAAATACAAATGAAAGAGAACTAGACAAAACTAAGAAAACAGGAAAAATGCAGATGAAACAGAAGAAAACACTATCAGCAAACCTAATGAAACAGAGAAATAGTGAATGAGAGTGAAAATGAACAGAACACACATCAGGAGCAAAGTGAAACACAAAGAAAACAGAAAACTGAAGATGCAAATAAAAATGAGAAAAACCGGACACTCGGAGGGAAAAAAAAAAAAAAAGAGAAGAAAAATAAGAAAAAGAAAAAAACAAACAAACACAGGTAAGATACTGATGATATGCTTGTCTGGACAAACAAAACTTGTATTTAAATTGACTTGGAATGAGCTTCAAGGCTTTGTTCATCTGATTTGTAGTTTTTATTATTATTATTATTATTATTATTAATATTAATATTATTATTATTTTGTTGTTTTTTAAATAGATCAATCAAAATCAAAATTTAGTCAATTTGTTTCTCATACTTGCATAACCAATACGATTAGTTGAACACAAAATGAGAATTTGAAGAATCTTCACACAGCTCTTTCCAAGACTAATCTGTCAAGCTCCACAAACTACAATAAAAAGTATGATAAAAGCAATTCATCTGGCTTGTGCACACTCCTTTAAGTATTCTGAAGCCATATGGTAGCTTTATGTGATGAACATACCTAAATATTATACATTGAAATCTCATCAAATTTGCCACCAGACATCAGTTTTGATGTTACTGATGTTTAATGATGTCTATCATATAAGCTATCATATGGCTTCAGGAGACTGAATAAAGCACATGAGGTCTAGACTTTTTTCTATCATACTTGCATTTTTTTTTTTTTTTTGAGCTTGGTAGTCATGGACAATGTGTGACAACAGCTCTGTGGATATTTTCAAGATACTCATTTTGTATTACACAAGATAGATAGATAGATAGATAGATAGATAGATAGATAAATAATAATAAAATAAAATAAAATAATGGTAGGTTCTTCCATCTGAAAGAGTTCTGCTTTAACCCCTTATTTATTTATTTATTTATTTAGTTAGTTAGTCAGTTAGTTAGTTAGTTAATTAGTTAGTTAGTTAGTCAAACATAGAAACTGTGGGTCCACAGTCTGCTGTGACAGAAGGAAGTACAGTGGACACAGGAAATTTAGAAGAACAACACACAAATGAGAAGAACAGCCAAAATGAAAATGGTGAACAGTCACCTCAGCAGCAGAACAAGAGCCTGTGTACTGCTGTTAATCATGATGACCTGAAACTAGAAGGGGAAAAAAAGCTGAAAGAGAAAGCTGGAAAGGAAAACCATGAGGGGATAGGTACTAAACACAAATACAGATTGTGTTTATATACAAAACCTTTTAGACAAATCATTGCAGAAATACATTTCTGATCTGATATGTTTGATACCATGCTTTTAGCTGAACCTTTTAATCCACCTTTGGATAGTATAGCTTCCAGTGATCCTATGAGTTAGTTTCTGCCTTTTCATTAGATTCAGACGTTTGATACTGATTTAGTAATTTAAAGAAAGTATTCTGAATTAGTAGATGAGGTTAGGGATGGGCGATTGTCACGAATCTGGTTGGTGACCTGCGGTCCGCTCAACACCAGATGTCGCTCTCACCCTGTCACTACACACTGACTGTTATACCACACCCCGGACTACATTCCCCATCAGCCACTGCTCTTATCACCTGCGCCCAATCAGAGACAGTATTTAAACCCCGGTCTTCCTGTCAGTCACTGCCGAGTATTGAATTGTTTTCTAGCATTCGTACAAAGCGTTTTCCCTGTTATCCTGTGTTTTGTTCCCTTTTGTTTTGCCTCGCCTCGTTTTTTCCTCCTTGTGACCTAGCCTAGTTATTTCATTTTGTCCGTCTCGCCGCCTGCCTTTTGAAACCCCTCACCTGTCTTTTCAGATTACTCTTTTGCCTAGCCCTCATCCGGATAACGTTCGCCGCTATCGACCCTCGCCTGCTTTATGGACTATTCTTCGTCTTGCTGTTTAAATACCTGTTTGCCACTGTTTGACCCTGCCTGCCTTGACCATGTCTTTGTCTCGTCCCTTGAATAAAAGTCAAATGGATCCGCTCGCCTCTCGTTTCACTCACACCGTTACAGCGATATCTTATCATTTGCGATATACCGGTAATTTTTTTTTCCCACGATAAGAAATAGTCTTCCCGCGATAATAACGATAAAGTCTAGCTGTTGACACATTTCTGTGTGCGACAGTACATATTGACATGCTGAGGGCGGACGTGAAACTAGTATATCGCTAAATGAGGAGCTCCAATCTAGAACTGGTTTGGTTAAAACTGTACAGTGCGACAAAAATCGGTCTTGAATAATGTACTAGTATGTGCGATGCAGTTTTGCATGTGTATAAGCATGTTTACAAACCTGCTGTCCAACCAAGATTGACATGCTTTTCCTCCAAATTAACTTCATATCACAGTCGAGTGTTTGAAATAACCTTTTTATAATCAGACATAGTTTCATATCACAGAATGAGGCTGAAATCATACTATTTTATTGTATTATAAAGGGTGTCGATTAGTATTGCAGTATTAATGTACTTTATCATTATAAAAATACCACGATTGCTTGAAGAACGCCTCAGTTTCCTCAGTTAATATTTTTTTATCTGCATTTTATTCAGCTATGGCGATAACTGGATTAGAGATTCCTGAAGTGTCGGCAGTACTACTACTTCTGCTATTAAGCATATGTACTTCCGAATCAGAAAGACCTTTATTGCCAAGTGTGTTGTATTACACAAAAGGAATTCGTCTTGGTGTTAGGGGGTTCCAGTACAACAAGGAAAAAAAAAAAAATTCAGTAAATTAAACAGTTATTACATTATGTGTGTACTCAGTAATGCTCACAACATTCTATTTTGGGCAAAAATAGTAAAGTAATAGTAATAGTAATACTTTTCTCTAAAGAAACAGGATTTCCTGAATTACCGTCATTGATATCATTATCGCAATAAATACCAGAAATTATCGTGATAAATTTTTAAACCCATATTGCCCATCCCTAGTTCTATACAATTTGCATACAGTATGTTACTGTGAATTTGGTTGTTTTCACAGTATTACTGTATTCTTAGCAGTTTCCCATTGAACATACACTGTATACAGTATGTTACTGTAGATCTTCAAAGCATTTTAGGAAAATATTAGCCTACTATAAATCTAAATACAGTAGTACCAAATGACAGCGAAAAACAACCGCACTTCCTGGTGCAGCAGCTTTGTGACAGACTCATTGTGAAGATGAAAGCCCCAAGAGAACAGGCAATGGTAGGTTAATTTTAATTTAATTTAAAGGATTCCTTTACTTCCAGAATAAAAACTGCGTGGTGCTGAACTGATTGAAGGTTAAAAATGCAGTTTCAATGCAGCTTTTTCAATCTGTTGAGCACCATTAAAAATCCACTATATGGAGAAAAATCCTGGAATGTTTTTCCTCAAACTTAATTTTTTTGAGACTGAAGAAAGGAAGATATGAACATCTTGGATGACCTGGGGGTGAATAAATTATCAGGAATAATTTTTGTACATTTTATTTTTGATATTATTTGAAAGATAAAGAGTATCTTTCATCTTTTAAGTTTCCGAGTCAAACTGTTTTAACTTTGACCTTTTGAAATATTTTGAGACCATGTATTTTCTGATTATTGTTGTATACTGTCACTAATTAAGTACTAACTTCATTTTATACTTTATTTTTTTATATTTCTGCCATTTATTTTCCATTTGCACAACATGTTGCCAGTTTGTAAGTGTACTGACAAAATGCACATGGCAGAAAAGAAAAGAACAGTTTTAATGAATCTGCAGAAAAACAAAATCATTTCAGTGTATCGGACTAATAATTTGATAATCTTCATTTTCATTTATTTAATTTCCAAACAATATCAACA